>PVIC010002953.1:12843-72848 GCA_004025085.1 Thryonomys swinderianus
CCCTGAGCTTCATCCCTCCTGGGGCTTTGTGTTGGGGTCTTCACACCCTGAGCTTCATCCCTCCTGGGGCTTTGTGTTGGGGTCTTCACACCCTGAGCTTCATCCCTCCTGGGGCTTTGTGTTGGGGTCTTCACACCCTGAGCTTCATCTCTCCTGGGACTTTGGGTTGGGGTCTTCAAACCCTGAGCATCATCCCTCCTGGGGCTTTGGGTTGGGGTCTTCACACCCTGAGCCTCACTCTTCCTGGGGCTTTGTGTTGGGGTCTTCACACCCTGAGCCTCACCCTTCCTGGGGCTTTGTGTTGGGGTCCTCACATCCAGAGTTTCAATCTTCTTGGGGCTTTGGCTCAGGGCCTTCTTACTCTCCTGTCTTGTTTTCTGCCCTTCACTCCCAGTTGCCTCTCCACAAAAGGAAAAGTTTAATTTCTGACTTGGCTCTTTGTGACCACCTTTGTCATCCATTCTCAGTGAAGGTGATTATACTGTAAGCAAGAAGATCTCTCAGAAGAGAACAATGAATGAACAGATAGGAGAAAAAGAACTAAAAGTAACAAGTTCCAAAACTGGAGCTTGCCTTTCTTGCTACCAGCTACCAGCTAAATGACACTGTTGATTCCCACCCCCTTAAATACCACAGATCAATAAGCCCTCAGCTTATCCTTATTTCATCTGATTGAGCTCCAGTAACTTCCTGAACAGCTGTATCAGTTCACGCTCAGAATTCTTTGGATGTCCCACAGAGTCTCCCTACACCAATGTGCTACCAAAAAATGCTAGCAAGATAGTAAATTCCTTTAGTTCAGCATGAATTTTAAAATATTCATTAACCACTGTGGAAACAGACTCATGCAAAAGAAATTATTCACCCTACTACACCTGCCATGTATAAATACCACCCTCTCCTCCTTTCCATTCTCCATTCACCCAGTGGCAACAGCAGGTCATTAGAATTCAGCACCACCTGGCTGTCATAATGACCCTTAAACAACCTCAAACCTCTTGGCTGGAGTTCATATCCCTGATGAGGACACACCCTTACATTTTCACTATATATCTGCCTTAATTCAGGAATCCTCCTACTCCCTGGTCTTTGCAGTTAAAATGTTTAGAGAGTTAAAAAGAAAAATTTGAGACAGGGTCTTGCCCTCCAGTTTGGGGGTGATCTTGAATTCACTATGTAGGCCAGGCTGGCCTCAAATTCATGGCAATCCTACTGCCCCAACCTCCTGAGTACAGGGATTACAGCTGTGACCCACCATACTCAGCCAGAATTAAAATTTTAAACTGACAAAAGAGAAGCTAGAAAAAAAAATCAGCAAAAGACAGAATTGGGTGTTGGGCACTCTAAAATGCCAATGCTTTTGCAAAAAAAAAAAAAAAAGCCTTATTTAAAATGTTTCTCTTTAATTTTAAGTAGCTTTAATATACTTTTTTTTTTTTTGAGACAGGGTCTCACTTTATAGTTCAGGCTGGCCCTGAGCTCAATATGTAGCCCAGGCAATCCTTGAACTCAGCCATCCTCCTGTTTCTGCCTCCCAAGTGCTGGATGACAGGCTTGAGCCACCATGCCCGGCATTGTGGGATGTGATACTGATTGCTGGTGGGCGTGAGTCTGGTATTGTATGTGGTTACCGGGGATCAAACCAGGGACCTTGCACTTGCTACGCAGGCGCTGGAACCACTGAGCTAAATCTCTGGCCCTACATTATTTAATGTATTTCTCAGTGGTCACTAGGGGAAGCATAAAATACCTCTGAAATAAAAATGTAAAATACAAATGATCCAAAAATCTTTCTTTTGGGTATATACCCAAAGGAAATGAAACCAGTAACTCAGAGAAATGTGTGTCCCCAAGTTCCCTACAGTAGTGTTCAGCACAGCTAGGATATGGCACAACTCAGTGTCCACCAATGGTTGAATAGATTTCTTTAAATGTGATACACAGAGACCAGGATTTAGCTCAGTGGTTCCAGCACCTGCCTGGCAAGTGCAAGATCCTGAGTTTGATCCCATACCACATTGCCAGGTGTAATGGTTCACGCCTATAATCCCAGGACTTGGGAAACTGAGGCAGGAGGATTGCTGAGTTTGAGGTTTGCCAGGGATACATTGTGAGTTCAGGGCCAGCCTGAACTACAAAGCAAGACCTGTCTCAGAAAAAAAAAAAAGTGATACACAGGTTGAATAAAATACTATTCAGCCACAAACAGGAGGACATTCTGCCATTTTACAGCATGGATGAAACTAGAGGACATTATGCTAACAAAAAGAAGTCAGACACAGGAAGACCAGGGTTGCACAATCTTGCCGCTAATGTCAAACCTGAGTCACATTCACAAAAGCAAATAATAGAATGGTGGATGCCAAAGGATATGAAGTTTCATTTGTAAGAAATATTTTATAGGAGAAAAACCATGTAAAAGACAGCCTTTGAAAAAGGACCTTCAGGGACCTGGTGTGAGAAATTATTTACCTGCCAAAGAGAGAGGAAGTGAGGAGAGAGGGAGAGACTGATGAACCAAGCAGCTTGAAGAGCTTAAAATAAATACTTTCTCTTTTTCTTGGTAGTCTTCAGTTTACCAATTCTTGTCACCATTTTCTGTCACTTCACCTGCACCTCACCACTGTCTTCTCTGTACCAGACAGGGCTCCTGAAAGAGGCGACCTACATGCGGGCTAACTGAGGAGCTAAGAGATCATTTTCTTGGTTTCTTTGTGTGTGGCGGGGGGGGAGGGTTGTTTGCTTTTGTTTCTTCAGCTAAACTTATTCTCACTCCACCTTTGTACATGTAACCACAGTTATGAGACCTTTCCTTTCCCTTCCCACCCACACAAACTCTCCCAGATAATTTTTTATTTGCACAAGTTTGCCATATACACAGTTTAAATTCACCTTGGGGAGTGGTTACATGTACATAATACAGTTTAATTCTCTTTTTAATCCTCTTTCTTGTCCTCCCACCTTCCCCTCCTCCTCTAATTCCCCTACCCCCACTTTCATTCTTGATGATATTATTAATCTTAGCTCCTGCTTATGACATGTTTACATCCATTGAAGTTACTGGGTTCCTGTACATGGCATATGTTTATTCTATTTATTTCTTCTTCCTGTCTCCCTCTCCTGTCAGCCTCAGTCTCCAGGACCACTTCCCATTTTCAAGACTTCTATCCCCTGGTCTCCTTCTACCCACCCTCTGTTGTGCTCTTTCTTAGTACTTTGCCATACTCAGGGGTCATATATTTGTAGTATGCTCACATTTGTTAGAAGTTGAGTAGCCCACAGGGGCCAAGAAAAGGAATCATCAAAAGTAAGACTTGCAGGTTACCAGTAAAAAAAACTATCAACTGAAATTTGGGGCCCAGAAGTGAAATGGGCTTGGTGTTCATTTTTGTCTTTTGTTGTTGTTGTTTGTTTCACAGATGAGGGCCAAATAATAGGTTTCCTTTCCTCCAGTCTTGGTATTGATAAGATTCCCACTCGTATTTCATAGCTCATCATTCCTTCCTCTGCAGTTCAGCGAGGGGCTGGCTTTTCTCTCCACAGAGTAGTATCTGACCTGAACCTGACTGTGTTACGGGCCTGCAGCAGGCGCAGGGGCTGGCTGAGTGTTACCCAGGCAGACCGAGTTTCTTTTTACCTTCCCTCCCTGTCTTCCTTCTCATGCTTTCAGTACTTCTCAGCTACCCTTGTGTTTGGCTGCCTTGTTTGCCTAGGGAGGAACAGTGACATCGCTGGGGGTTAGATGTTGTGTTATCAGCAATAATTCTATTGGAAGCTCACACCATTCTCGTTCCTGGGAATTGTCGCATGGGATAATGAGATAATGACCGCGGCACTGCCTTCCGGATGAGAAAGGTAACAGACAAGTATGGGCAGACAGTCTGGGTGTGGAAAATACAGCAATGAGGAATGGGCAGCTGCTGATCTTGCTGATTTGAGGGAGCCCCTGAAATCGCACATCTTGCTTCTGGCCCCCGGCTTCACCATTTTTGCTGTCATACTTTATTTTTCTTTGTTCTCAGCCTCATCACGTTAGGGAAAATTTCATCGTTGCTTCAGTGCACATTAAAACCACAGTTGTGCATCGTAAGCACGAGGTTCCCGTTATAGAGAGGGTGATGTGTTAACCGGGAGCCCACGTAATCTGTGGTAACTGGAACAAATAGGGAAGTTTTGTCTACTAATGCCTGACATATGGTAGATTTCAATAAGTCATTTTTGGTTGGGTTTGGGAAGATAAACTAAAAATCAGTTTCATTGAAAATACTCAGAATTTGCCCTTTTTCCTTAAGTCTGAGTGCTTTGCTTAACGTAAAGGAGTTGCCACATGGATGGGGGCCGTTCCCCAAGGTAAGATGCACAGGAAGGCAGGCAGCCTTGCATCTCAGGTCTCACCCAAGCCCCTAAATCGTGTTCTGTCGTGCAGACACACCGCCCAACATTGAGGGGGCTCCCAGGCTCCGCGCTGTCCAAGCCTTGGTTCGGAGGCCTTAGGGACAAGGCAGGAAGGACAAAAGCAGGAAAATATACCTATTCGAATTGATTTCCCAGCAGGTGGAAACTTGTCTTCACCCTTGGGGTAGACTGTTCCCTTGCAATGCTATAAACGGGAAAGGAGGTATTTGTTGGAGAGTCTGTCACTCGAAGGAAGGACGCGCTGGCCTGATTGTATTCTTAGGAGAAAGAATTGTTTTTAAAAAAATTGAATGGGCTAAAATGAAGTTTTGTCACTTTAGGAATGAATTAAGACCGAGTCATTCTGAATCCAAAAAAAATAGTAATATTGCTGCTGCGTTGGAAACCACTTCATACCATACATCAAGTAGATTAAGAAATCAAATGGACAGTGCACGGAAAAGAAACCAGGCATTGCCAACATATATTTGAAAACATAATTATATTACAACACTAACCATAGACATAGAACAATTAAGGGCCTAAAAAAAATGTGAATGCACTTTAAGTTGGTATCGCCCCCCTCCAGCAAAATCACAAGTCAGCAGCCTGCACGCCCCACTGCATTTGCCTTGCCTGTCTCTCCTCATTCCAGATCTCACTGGTGGGCGAGTAGCTGCTTTCCACTGTGGGCTGTGAGCCTGATGCAAAGGGACATCTCTGTCTTCCTCAAGGACGTCCCCATGCTGTATGCAAAACTTAAGGCCATTAGGCTGAGAATGATATGGTCAAAACTATAGTCACAACAACCACACACAGACACACCCCAAGACTTGACTATCCAACTCTGACAGATGATTAAGGAAACTCAGCATCCATCTCATGAAAACCGTAATGATGAAATAGGACACAAAAGGATGGATGGCAAAATGTTCATACTCTGATATTCATGGAAAAAAAGAACACAGACCTGATACAGAGCCTGACTTCAGTTTGTAAGCACAGAAAAGAAAAACACCTACTCTATCATGTTTTGAGATACACTATTATATTTAGATGCCAATAAGGATAAAAATTGCCCAAGATGAAAAGCCCAAGAGGATATCCCATATAAAACAGTAGCAAACCTCCCAAACAGAGCACCACATAAGGAAACTTGCCTTGTGTCAACTTTGTCACTAGGAGGAGGGGAAAAAAACGTACCAACACCTTGAACTATAAGCCAGTGTTCCAGCTAGCTTGCATTTGAATTCACCCCACCAACATTGCCCAAGGAAGGTCAAGCAGCGAATTTAAGTCAGAATAGCCTCACGTGGGTCGTTCTTCCAGATGGCTGACAAAGGCAACCCCAAATCGCCTCTGTAAGAAATAGACCTAACCACAAGTCACCATAGCAATGCTAAAGACCGGAAGATTTTCTGTCTTAGAATTGATGAACTAGGTTAAGTAAGATCTTAATAGCAGTCATCTGAGGGTTTAGATTATAGATCAAAAATACTTTCTGCTCTTAGTTTATATAATGCAAATGCTTTTAGTATTTTGGGAAGTAAAATAAATTTATTTTAAATTCTGACATACTATGTTCCAGGTGAACTCATTTTGCAATAGTACATCATGCTAGGGTTCCCAAATGTGACCGATTTGCCTCCTTTCTTGTCCTCTATATGGGTCCTCAGCAGAGTGGGTCTAGCTAAATTCATCTCATTTCCTTGCTATCATCTTGTAAAATTGTATAGCCACCAAAGATAAATCTGAGTGTCAAGAAAATCCTCTTTCAGCCTATGAATGGATGTGCTAAGTGAGGTGTCCCTGCTAACATTTTTTAGACTTCCACTGGGTGCAAGATACTAGATAAAGCCTAGCCAGACAGGTTGGTGTTCAGATGTACTGGTCTCCGTCTTCATTTTCTTTGCTAACAAGTATTTGTTGAGCGCTTACCATGCACTTGGAATATAATAAGGGGCACAGCAGTTGATGAGCTAGAATACACTGTATACCTAAGACTGAAACAGTCTGTGGGGTTAGCCAATTTAACTGTTCTGTACTTGCGGCAAATTGGAATGGAGACCAGAATTTTACTTCCTGGTATAGGTAAAACCTGAAATATTAAAACTAGGAGGTGCTGGAGCATCCGAGAAGGAAGAGATACTTCCGCAGAAATCAAGAGAAGTCCTTCAGGGAAGAAAGACCCTGAATTTGACCTAACGCAGATGGCTTTAGAAATTGCTAAGGGTTTTACGTGAACTCCAGCCATATACGTAAAGATAAAATCGTGAATGGCTGAAAACAGCGTTGGCTGGTCTCCTGCAGTAGCAGGCTTTGGTGTTGGCTGGAAGAGTTTGTGTGTAGCCCTGGACTGAGCCAGTGCCCTGGTCCTGGCAAGACCTGGAGTGCCCGGGCCCCTCTTCCCTTTAGTGACCATCTTTGTACTCCACAGAGCAACGGGAGCTCACACTTACCGACCTTGGAGGTGAGGGGTCGGGAGGGATGAACAAATATGCAAATGATGAAAGCACTTCCTATAGTTTAGAGCGAAATGATTTGTTGTTATAGGTCCTGGGCTGAAAGCAGCAACCCCGCGAAATCTCCTGGATTGTGTCCCTGGCACGTGGGACTCAGGTCTTCAAAATGCCCGCGGAGCGACTCCTGTCGCTGTGGTGCATCTGAACCATTTTTTGCCCTCTCAGTCATTTATTGTTCGGTGTTTACTCTCAAAATTACTCAGCCACCAGGTTAAAACCCAAGGCCTCACCTGCAAAAGCCCCAGCACCTCCCAGGTTCGGCCGTCAGTTTGTCTAGAAACCAGGAAATAAACTGTTAATCTCCACGCCAGTCAGCTGCTCTGTGAACAGAAAAGTCCCCAAGTCCCGTCCTGCTGCCCCACGCGGCCCCCCGTCCACGTGCATATTGCAAACACCTGCGAAGCCCGAACTGCTCCGCTTCCCCTCCCTACCTAGAAGCCGCTTTGACCACCCACGCAGGGTTATATAATCCATGTGTTGTGGTCCTTGTGACCACGGGGCTTTAATAAAAATAATGGTGACGTGTAAGACTGTACAGCGGTACAGTGAACTCGGAGGCCTGGGTGGGACGGTGTCTCAGCCCACGCGCAGGTGGGCTGACCCGGGGATACGCGCCCGCACCGCGCCCCCGGCTCCGAGCACCTGCGCACGCAGATCCACGCGGAGGCCGCGGGGCGGGGCGGAGGGCGGGCGGAGTCGGTCCGAGGCTGGGGGGAAAGGCCCTGCGGGCGCGGGCCAGAGGCGCCGCGGGAGGGGAGGGCAGGGCCGGGAGGAAGGGGCGAGGCCGGCCCGCAGCGCCCCGCCCCGCCCCCGCGCCCGCGGCTCCTCCTCGCTTCGCCATGGTGGAGCAGGGCGATGCGGCGCCGCTGCTGCGCTGGGCCGAGGGCCCCGCCGTGTCCGCCCCGCAAGGCCCGGAGCTGCAGGCTGGCGGCCGGGTCCGGGGCGGCGGCGGGGCCGCACGGGCGGCCGCGGAACCGCCGCGGAGGCGGGAGCCCGGGGAGTCGGCTCCCCCCGAGGTACTGCTGCAGCCCGGGCGCCTGGAGCTCGGCGACGTGGAGGAGGACCAGGTGGTGGCCGTGTTCGTGGTCACCTTTGATCCACGCTCGGGTGAGAGCCGCGGTGGGACTGAGGGCGGGAGAGGGGCGGCCACCCCCGGGCTCTGCGGGCCTTGGGGGACTTGGGGGGCCCGGGGGACGGGACCTGCTGCGCTGGCCCAGGCGCCAGCGCATCTGTACCCACGGCTGCCTGCCCCACCCGCACCTCGGGCTCCGGGACGCGCGGGGCGACGTGGTCCCGGTCTCGGCCCCGCGGAGTTCCGGGGTTGGAGACTCCGGGCGCCCCCAGCGCAGCCGCCTCTGGGGCTTTGTTCCCGGCCCCGCAGCTCTTTGGGGTCACGCCGCGCCCCTTGTCCGCCCTGCTCGGGGCGTGGAGGAGCCCTGTTGCGGCGCCTGGTGCGTTGGCTTTTGTTTTCTTGCTCAACTAGGTTTTCCACTTGGACAGGAGAGAGCCGGGCGAACGCCTCGGAAACAGCGTCCTGCGCGCCCCCGAGGCGTCTCGGCTCCCGCGGCCAAGTTCACTTTCCCGGACCGTGGCGTTTGGAGGACTGAACGTGGGCAGCGTTCGGAGCCGGGCCGAGGGGAGGGCAGCGTCCCCCGGCGCGCGCTCTCTGGGATGTTAGAAGTGCAGGGATATCCCACGTGGGGCTTCGCCCAGCCGCTCGGCGAGGGCTGTGCGTGCGGATGGGGAGAGGCCGTGGAGGCTGCAAAGTGGACGCGTGGGTCTGCCTTCCACAGAGCCCCGCAGGTTGGGGGGCTGCTCCTCCCGAGAGCTGTGGAGCTGCACGTCCGAAGGTGGAGGCAGGCGGGCGTCGCGGCTCGGGGACCGAGAACACCCAGATGTCTCCGTCCGTCCAGTGGAAATGCTGGAGTGTGGAGCGCCCGTTCCTGGGGGAAGCATTTGACCTGGTCCTGGGTAGAGATGGAATGGGAGAGAGGGGGTGAGGTCCGGGGAAGGGAACCGGATAATGATTCATAAGGTGACAGAGGCTATGTCTAGCCCAGGTGACAACTTTGTTCATGATCTCTGAACCTACGGGGCACAGGCAGCTGTGAGACTCTCCGGAGGCGGAGTTCTTCCCTGGTGACAGGTTTGTGGGGAGGAAGAGTCAAGCCTTTCTGAATCCTGTCTAGGCATTTACTCCGTTCAAGGGCTGTTCGAACTCACCCTGTGAAATTAATTCTTTAGTGGTACAAACATCTGCAGCCGAAAGTGCTGACCCCTTGTGCATGTAATGTGAACTGGTATCACCTCACCTCATACTGGATATTGAGTCCAGGGCCTTCACACTGCCCAACTCTTTTTGATTTTTGAGGCAGGGAGGGCCTCATTAAGTTAGTTTTCCTTGCTGTCCTTGAACTTGGCATCCTCCTGAGCCTCCTAGAGTTCGGGATTACATGCATGCACCACCAGGCCCAGATTTCTTTTTTTGTTTGTTTGTTTAACTTCTCATCACACTGGTTGACTCACATATGATTGGGGTTTTGGGATACCAGTAACTTGAATAATGTTTTTTTTTGTTTGTTTTTTTGTTTGTTTTTTGGCCAAACTAACCCTTGATGCTAGACTAAAGCGGATACTTTGGAACTAATTATATTCCTAATGTCCTAACCCGTCCTCTACAGATTCATGGGCAAGTAAGATACACTAGGGGAAGTGTTTAAGAGGAACTGAAGTAATTGAAAGGGAACGTTAGTGGGCTATGAATCAGTAGCGAATCAGTAGCGGTAGCTCTCTGGTGAGAGTCTAGGGAGGGAAAAAGAAAAAAAAATCTTAAACACAGGTTGAGCTGATAAAATGATTATCAGTTCTTGGTAGCAGTTAATAACAGATCAGTTGAGAGTACCTAAGAGCTAGAATCCTCTCCAATACCAGTCGCCGACTGTGAGCATAGTTTTGTGGGGTTGTGATAGGGAGAGTGTGTGTACAAGAGATAGTTTTCAGACCAACTCTAGGGTGGAAATAAGTGGTTGTTACCAGCGCTGTGACGTTGAGTGCAGGCATTTTACTCTAATCTTGCATAATTTAATTCTAAGCACTCTGTAATTTGCTGATTGTTTATACTCTGTACGAGGAAGTGTGCCAAATATGAGTAAACATTTGGAAAAACAGTGGTACTTGATACTTACCATTAATTGAGCTCCGGAAGTATGGGAAGAATACCAAAAACCGTGAGTACCAAGCAAATAGATTAGCCCAGAGAGGATAGTAAAACACAAGGCAGTCAACACCAGTGAGCTCTAGCTTGCACCTTGAGTATCAAACGATGAGGACTGGGACAAAATTTTCTGTTCAAAAAAGCCTCGAATACCGAATTTGAGTTTCGAAGCAGTCAGCTACCGAGGTGTGACTGGAGGCCCTGGCCGATAGAGGGGTGACTCCCAGTCACTACACTTCCTGAACTTCTCCTTTCTAACAGCTCATTACTTATCCAGGGATCTGAGAAGAGAAGACGGGGGTGTGTGTGTGTGTGTGTGTGTGTGTGTGTGTGTGTGTGTGTGTGCGCGCGCACGCGCGCTGTTAACTTCAGCTGGCTCTGTGGGAAAGCATTGTTCCCTGTCCATAAACTTGCCTCTCTCTTGTCATCTGCCTCAGTCCTGAGTGACATTTTGCATCTTGTAAAAACGTTCTGATAGTACATGTATAAAATAAAATTATGACACATCTCATAAGAAGTAGCCGAGGAGAACTTCTCCTGAGGTGTGTGATGCTAGTGAAAAAGCTTAACAAAAGATGGGGGGTGGAGCTGCTCACCTCGACCTATTGGTTTGGAGGGTCCGCCCAGCCCTTTTCCTGGTTTTTCTCATCTTCTTTGGCACACTGGCCTCACAGGGAGTGAGCCAGTCTCAGCTCAGACGTCAGCTGCCCCAGAACCATTGAGAGTGAGCAGCCTGACCAACTAATTCACTTTCCTTGTCCATTCTTTTTTTTTTGGTTTTTGAGACAGGGTCTCGCTTTGGAGTTCAGGCTGGCCCTGAGCTCACTATGGAGCCCAGGCAAGCCTCGAACTCAGCAATCCTGCTGTCTCTGCCTCCCGGGTGCTGGGATTACGGGAGAGAGCTACCAAACCAGCATTTGTGGTATGTGGTACTGATTGCTGGTGGGCGTGAGTCACCACGCCCAGTATTGTTGTATGTGGTTACCAGGATCGAACCAGGGACCTTGTGCTTGCTAGGCAGGCGCTGGAACCACTGAGCTGAGTCTCCGTAGGTGTTCCTTTTTTGTATTGGTCTACCCAGAACGTTGCCTTTTCTTCGTGTCTGACCAAAAGTAGTACAACGGATACTGCTGCTTTCTAACCTCAGAATGTATCACAGAAGTCTTCTGCGAAAGAGATTGGTCTAGACTCAGTTTCTCTAGTTTGCATTCTCGCAGCTCCCTTGGACAGTTGCGTGCTGCCCAGATTGGGCAGTTCATTTCATGCCCTTCTCAGCAGAACCCAGTGTGAATTCTGTTGGCAAGTACGAGAGGGAGCGAGGAATGGAGAGAGTGAGGAGGAGAGGATCCATCCGAGTGGCACGTCTGGGAGGAAGTACAGGAAAGAGGAAATGCGAAAGAAGAGCGGATCGTTTCAGGGGTAGGGTGTGTGTGTGTGTGTGTGTGTGTGTGTGTGTGTTGGGCAAAGCTCAGTGGTAGGTAATACATGTCCATGTTATGGAGCTTGGGCGCTTTAGGAAAAATGACAGTACAGACCTAGATTATTTTCATTATACTTATGGCTTAGGACATAAAAATTACATTTGTTAAATCTATAGGTGACACAAAGACTTAAGGGCTTCAGGTTCAAGGTGAGATGCGTGAGTGTGCTTGTGTGCGTGCATGTACCATAGACACGCACACACATGCACCAACACACAGTATTTATCTGGAGCAGCAGCTGTGGGATGATGGTACGGGCCATCTGCGCTACAAAGCTGCTATTGAAAACAGGCCCAGATGCTAATACTGTGTGCCGGCTGGAAGAGCTTGACAGCTAGAATATTGCTTTTTCAAATCCATGATTTAGACCCTGGTTTTAATTTTCATGTTTTCTCTCTGGGCTCCTAACAAAATTTTCTCTATCAAGGAAATGAGTATTGTCACTCTTCAAAATCTTTCCTCCCCATAGTAGTAGGAGGAACTCTCTCCCCAGGGTAAAGGACTGTGTGCCAGCCTAAGGCTGAGGAAGCTTTGGCCTGGCAATGCCTGGTCACCTGGGAGTCTGACCTTTTACAATGGGCCCTCAAGTTATGACCAGCCTGACATACGAACATTAATTAGGTTAATGAAAGATTCATCTGCCTCTTGTTATCAATAGCATGTGCCCAGGTAGACACAGATCTCAGCTGTTTTGACTTAGAATCAACTTGATTCAATTAGAATCAACTTGATTACAACCAGCCCTCGGCAACCAATTGAGTTCATAAGTCAAGGATCTGTTGTTCACAGTTTGTTTATAAGAGATTCACATTACACTGCTAGGTGACCATGTTGTTTTGCAGGCATCGGGATGAAGCTCCTATGCTTGGACGAGGCAGTATCATCACCTGGTGAAAGTTTGGAGCTATTTCTTATTCCTCCTGATTAGGAGTGAATTAATTACGTGCTTCCCTCGCCTCTAGGCATTCCCAAATTACATCTAAAACATTTAATTTAGTGCATCTGAATGCTCTTATGTCAAATGGGTATATTTAAAACCAATCACATACTAATTTTAATCTCCACAGATCCCTAGTCTACTTAAGGGAATATAAGCGTTTCTTTAACCACAGAGTAATGGAAAGGCATAGTAGATGAGGCTAGATCTGGCACCTGGGCATAAATCAGTGCTGCCCAGGTTAGTTGACTCTGCAGATAGTAAATGGCCCTAGCATTGGCCTGGGGGGCGGTGGGAGAGAAAGTGGAATGGACAGAGAAAGTGGAAATGCAGAGAGCAGCCCAGTGCACCTGGGAAACAGAGGAAGCCAGTTCTGGCGTCCAACAAGGGAGCTGCAGGCAAGGACTGACTGTCACAGCGTTTTCTCTGCGTTTCCATCAGACGTCAGTGGAAAACAGTTGCGGTTGATCTGAACACAACTGTGGTTGCTTTGATTAATCTTACACTGGCCAATTCTTGGATTGTCTGGTGATTCGCCTGCTTGTGGTTTTCAGGGAAAAAGCATTTAGTGGCCTTCTGTTGTGCATTCAGTGTCTCCTGTTGAAAATCTACAGGAGAAAAGTAGAAGTGGTTTGTAGTATCTAGCATTTATTGTGTGCCCACTGGGTGCCAGGAACTGTGCTAAACAACTGACTTCCGGAGTCTTTGTGCCAGGAGTCTTCTCTGTTGTGAGAACAAATGCAGAGAGCTGTGAAGTCTGGTAAGGTGAGTCTATGTGTGTGTGCATGTAGCATTGCCTCCAGGGCCTACATTCCTTCCCCACACCCTCCCCATACACATACACTGCCCAGTGGCAGATTACATGGGATCTGTGAACCGGAAGGCTTGTTTTTTATGTGAAGTTAGCACATTGGAAATCTGCCATGGGGTGACATATGGCTGACTTGACATCACAGGATTAATTTCTTCCTGTCTCCAAGCTGTTTATACTGACAGTCCTCCTCCCTTTGCTTTGCTTATGGCTTCATCCTTGCTGCTTTTTAAGATTGTTTCGAAGCACTTCATGCCACGAGTCTGGGGGTTCCTGAGGCTGAAACAAGGGACTTAACCCACCCTTTTCACATGAGTGTATAGGTTCCTTTTGTGCACCTCAGTAACACAGGCATGAGAAGGATTTATTAGAGGTAGATACAGGACGCACTCTGGAGCAGAGTGTGGGTGCTCAAAGAAATGAGGCATAACGGTCAGGAACTGGGGATCTTTTATGTTTTGGGAGGTAGAAATCTGTACAATTCAATCATCCATAGTCTGAGTCTTGGTGGGTGGGGGTGAGTGGCCCACCCATCATAGGATATGGGCCTGTTCCTGTGGGAAATGCCACATGAGTGGTCTTTGCATGGGTTAAGAGCATTTGCAAGGAAAAAAGAAGGGCAGACCCTTTTGCTGCTAGAAGGGAGTTGCCCAGCTTTGCTGTTTTGGAAGAAGGAAAAAAATAAATCAGGCTCCTGATATGTCTGCAATTTTTCTTTAAAGTATAGTTTACAAATTCTGATTTCCTTGTCCCCTTTGTTCATAGCTTTATTTCTTCTTTCTTCCCTCATTAAGTGCAAAAGTCAACAGGGTTAGTTGGGTTCTAGACCAAGAAGTTTCTTCCATCTCTGGAATTCAGTGACCCTTGCAGAGATGATTACAGAAAGAAACGCACTGTGGAGGCCAGGACTCTTGCTTCTGTGCCTGAAAAGGATTCCCTTTCTGGTATGTGCGTGGCTGGTGGGAGGTAGCAAGTGGCATGCATATTAGAGGGGAGGGCAGGGGGCAGAGCTCTCTGCACTTTATGCAGAAGGAGCTATAAGAGGACGTCAAGCTGGAGCAGTCACCACTAAGTACCGGAGGTCCTGAAAAGGAAGTGCTTGATGGGGACTCCCATAGAGAGTCAGGAAGAGGAAGAAATGCTGGACGTATTTCCTATTAGAGATTGTTATGGTTCAAGATCATTGCTTTCTCCAAATATTTTGAGATGCACTTTTTAAAGTAAGCAGCTGTAGCAGCTGCCTGAGTCTATTCTTCTTAGAAAATGGGTGATAAATTCCAGCATGCCTGGAGGGAAGGTCATTGCACATTTTAACAGCAGAATTGGAAGACAGGGAAAACTTCACATGTAGATGGCACAGCCTGTGCTTCTCCCATGCTAGGAGCTCTGAAAACATCAGTGCCAGAGCCTGCATGTGGGCCGACCTTTGCAGCAGTGGCAGGCACGGAGTTCAGCCCACTGTGCATCCGTAGTCCTGTGGCTTCCCCTGGAACAGCTCCCAGCCCCATAACCTCCTAGTCCAGGTTCCTTTAAACAAGGACATGTGTGCTCTTTGCATAAGCTTATAGACAGCAAAGTTAGACACTTTATACCCAGTCAGGCAAGGCTGGGCCTGCAGAAAATAAAACATATTACAGCTGTGGCCAGAGGTGGAAGTGCATCTGTTGAAGGCCGAGCCTCAAGATAAAGATGAAATGATGACACCTACACACCTCCCCAAGGGATAAATAATAATCGATATTCTCAATAGAGTCACCTTGGTTGGGGCACCATCCCTTTCAGGAAAGGTCCTTGTTCTTCGCATGCGCACATGCTACATGACTTCCTTCTTCCCCCTGGATCAACAGTACTAAGCAACTGTACTTGTAATCTTACTGGTTGAGCATAGTTTTGTCCCACCTTATCCCCACCTCATGATTTTGTTCTGTAAAACTTGTTTGAGAAGTGAGCTTGTGGGAAACCCAGTCTGGTCTCCTCCTGTCCCTTAGGCAGAAGCTGTCTGTCCCTCAATAAGTATTCCCTACTCTTAACCTCCATTGTTCCTAGAAGTCATTCTTTGATTTTAGAGAACACAAATTCAGCATATCAGACCTCTTAACAGTTACATCTCTTTCCCTTATGTCACCCAAAGATCAAGCTCAGCACCTGGCACCGTGCTGCCAACTTTACACTCCACCAGTTTTTATCAAACAGCTACCTGAATGTCCACAGTGCCGATCACAGAATTTGTGCCACCTCTAGCCATGTGAATGTCTTATAGGCTTCTTGGCAGGGGAGGTTCGACAGGACCCACAGGTGTGGCCCTAGGTGTGACCCAAGAAGAGGGAAGGCATGGAGCTGGAGGGAGAGTGCGGTGGGGGCAAAGGCAGTGCCTCTTTGACCACCCTTGTTGAATCCAACCAGGTGCCAGTGCTTGGCTAAGTTCTTACATATAGGAGGCTGTTTGAAAAACCTCAGCACTTGGGATGTGAGCACTGAGGCTGGGATAGGCAGCATTCACTAAGGTTTTTGATCATTAGTTTTGCAAAAATCACTCCTTAAACCTCTACAGGTTCCATATATAGATGATTCCAATTTGTAATTTCCTATACCTCAAGTCATAGTACTCTGTTGCTATGGTATAATTTTTCACTTATTGTTGGGTTTTGCAATACCTTTCATGCTTTCCCAATATTTTTCCATATCCTACTTAAATTCTTTTTGCCCTTTGTTAAAACTCAGAAAAAATGAAAGAAGAGTACAGTGAGAACCTGCATGTTTTTCACGTAGAGTCCCCATCTGCTGACATTTTATCATATTGGCTTGATCCTTACACAGTCAGTTCCTCTGTTACATGAAATCTCTGATGTGAAAAATCATGTGTTAAAAGTCTCAGAGATCGTGAAAAAAATGGAGTGCTACACCCAAGCCTCAAAAAGGTTTGTCAGTGACAGAGTGGGGAAGAAGAAAAAAACCTAGTGAAAATGCTAGAATAGTTGGGGATATGTTAAATGGTTAAGAAATACCTAAGTGCTGAATAAAGACATAACCTCCTCCTTGGACTGGAGTTTGTAGAGGTGTGTCGGCAGGGTGGAGTTTAAGAGTGAGAATAGAGCACTGAGGAACGCTGTCTGAAGTGGGGTGTCACAGTAGGGGTGGGTAGGAATCGCTCACAACCCAGAGAGGGATGGGACCAGCAGGAACGTGTTTAAGGTGGACACTTTTATGTATTCCTTCACAGCTGCACTGGCCGGATGTGGATTTACACATTCATTTGGGTTTCTCATATCCATGTCTTGTGTAGGCAGCTGTGAAATTTTGAGTGATAAAATTGTCCCCTAATATATTGTTTTACAACATTAAGCAAGAATTATGGCCTGACAGTGTACTGTATATTCTTTTTTTTTTTTTTTGGCTGAACTATTTGGCAGTAAATTGCCATGACTTTTCATTTTTAAATACTTCTAAATAAAGTGCCTAGAATAAGGACTGTTTTAAAAATAATATAATATTATTGCTTCCCTAGGGCAATTAACCTAGGTGAATTCATCAGTTAATTTTATTAACAAAATTTGGGATTTTTTTTTTTATGGGCAGCTTGAGGCATACAGAAAAACTGAGTGGAAGGTACAGAGGGTCCCGTGAATCACCTCCCCCTTTCTCACACACAATAATTTCCCGTGTGAACACCTCACACCCGTGTAGCGTGTTTGTTATAGCTGGCGGGCTAGTACTGATGCATTGTTATTTAAAGCCCACAGCATACCTTAAATTTCATTCCACTGTACCGCCATAGATTTTTAAAAATACACTCCTGTTATGTACCCACCATCACTGTACAGACTGCCCTTAAAAAAATCCTGTCCTCCACCTGTTCGTTTCTCTCTCCCCACTATTGATCCTTCTGTAGTCTTTATAATTTGGCCTTTTCCCTAAATGTCACATAATTGGAATCATGTGGTATGTAATCTTTTCATACTGGGTTTTAGTGATACAGAATTTAGGATTTTAGAGTTCCTCTGTGTCTTTATGGCATGATGGCTTATATCTCTTCATTGATGCTTACTGTTTCATTGTACAGACATCCTGTCCTCTCCTTTGTCTACCCATTTATCCAAGACGTGCTTCCAGTTTGGGACAGCTGTGAACAGAGCTGCTGTGAATATCTGTATGCAGGTTTTTGCATGGATGTGAGTTTTCCATTCACTTGAATACATCCAAAGGAACATGATTCCTGGATCATTTGATCAGGGTATGTTTTAGTTTTGTGAGAACTGCTGGACTGTCTTGCAGAGTGTCTTGTCATTTTCTCTTCCATCAGCAGTGAATGGGTATTCTGTTCTGCTCAGTTAACATTGGATATTTTTGATGTTTTGGATTTTAGCCATTTTAATGGGTTGTTTTAGTTTGCAATTCCCTGATGAGATAAGATGTGGGACATCTTTTCATATGCATAGTTGCCATCTATACGCCCATGTTAATGAAGTGTCTTTTCAGATTTGTGCTTATTTTAAAAATTGGATATTTTATGTATCAGTTACTTTCTTGTCCCTGGGACCAAATACTTGACACCCACAAATAAAAGGAGAAGTTTATTTGGGCTCACAGTTTCAGTGGGCCAGTCTATGGCTGTATGGCTCCACGGTGGAAGCAGCATGGAAGAAGGCCATGAGGAAAGCTGCCAAGCTCATGGCAGCCAGAAACACAGGGTGAAGGGAGGAACTGGAGATAAGCACACATCATCCAGCCAGGCGTGGGGACTCACGCCAGCACTCGCGAGGCAGAGGCAGGAGGATTACTGAGTTCAAGGCTTGCCTGGGCTATATAGTGAGCTCAGGGTCAGCCTGAACTACAAAGCGAGACCCTGCCTCAAAAAAATAAATAAAGAAAGAAAGAATACATCTTCCAGGTCATGCCTCTTGTGACCAACCTCCTGACAGCACATTTCAACTGTGAACCTATCAGTGGATTATTCCATGATGAGCATAGCACCCCCATGGTCCACCTACCTTCAAAATGTCTCATCTCTGAACACACAAGTCTTTGTGAGGACATTTTAGATGCAAACCATAATCATACCTTCTCTAATTGTGGAGTTGTAGGAGTTCTTTGTATATTTTGAACAGCAGTCACTTATGAGATATTTATTTTGTAGGTATTTTCTCCTTGGCTAGAGATTTAGCTCAGCGGTTCTGGTGCCTGCTTCGTAAGAGCAAGGTTCAAAGTGTGATCCCCGGCACCAAAAAAAAAGTTATTTTCTCCCAGCCCTAGCCTGTGGCTTTTCTTTTAATTCTCTTAGTATCTTTCACAATCATATGCTTTTAAATTTTTAATCTTTTTTTTTTTTTTTTTTTGAGACAGGGTCTCGCTTTGTAGTTCAGGCTGGCTCTGAGCTCACTATGTAACCTAGGCAAGCCTTGAACTCAGCAATCCTCCTGCCTCTGCCTCCCGAGTGCTGGGATTACAGGCGTGAGTCACCAAGCCCGGCACTGTGGTATGTGGTATTGATGGCTGGTGGGCGTGAGTCACCACGCCCAGCTTTGTATGTGGTTACTCGGGATCGAACTCAGGGCCTTGCACTTGTGAGGCAGCACCGGAACCACTGAACTAACCCTCCGGCCCCCTTAAATTTTTAATCTTAATGTTTTATTATTATTGAATTTTTGAAACAGAGTCTACACTGAGGAACCTCAAACTTGTGATCCTCCTGCCCCAGCAGCCTGAGTGTTGGGATTACAGGTGTGTACTACTCTGCTCACCTGCAGAAGTTCCTAACTTTAGTGAAATTTAGCTTAACACCTTTTATTTTGTGAACATTTCTAATGTTGTATCTAAAAACTCACTGCTAAACATGAGATTTTCTCCTGTGTTATCAGCTAGAGGTTTTATAATTTTGCGTTTTATGGTTGGATCCATTCACAGCGAATAAATTTTGTGAAGAGTGTAGAGTCTGGCTGGATGCTTTTGTTTTGCATGTGGCTGTCCACTTGCTCCTTTGTTGAAATGAATCTTGGCTTCAATCATGGCCTTTGTTCCTTCTACAAAGATGAGCCGACATATTTGTGTAAGTCTGTTTCTGGGCTCTATTCTGTTTCAGTGCTTTATTTACTGATATTTCTCCAATATTGTCTGAATTGTGTAGTTTTATAGTTCATCTTGAAGTAGGCTCGTTAGTGTTAGTTCTCTAACTATATCCTTCAGAACTTTATTGCCAATTTTAGGGTCATTTGCTTTACCATATAAGCCTTAGAATTAGTCAGTATTCTGTAAATAACTTGCTGGAATTTTGACTGGAATTGCATTGAATCTACCATAAGCAAATGTGAGATTCTTTGTTTTCACCCTGTTTTCAGGCGTTGACATAAACTTAACAAGCATAAGTGGAACTGATTATATGCAGATATGAATATAGTTGTACATTTGTTCCTGACTCATTTAAAAGTGAGTTGTGGATGTAAGACCACACTCTTAAATAGTTGAGAATAAATCTTTGACAAGTTCAGCTTTTTTGCCATGCCTAGGGTAATAAACAGTGACTCATCAACTCCCTGGCCTTACCAAAGCTATTCTTTTCCTGTTTGTTTTTTAATATCCTTTCTGTGCTAGGCACTGTGCCATACTGGGATCTGAAGACAAGCAAAGGCCCTGCTTTGCAGAGGTTCACAGACTTCTGGAAAGATGGGCCTCTAAGATGTTATAATAAGTTGGGATAAGAGCCACAGTGGCATTGAGAGAGTCTGAGCGGAAATGCGCTGTGGAGGGATAAAGATAGCTTCCCAGAGTGGTGTTCTGGAGCCTGTGCCCAGGCCCATGATTCACCATCCTGTTCCTGATGGGCATTCTTCCCAGCTCAGAGGGCCTTGTGTCCGCTTACAGGTAAAGGACACAACAGACGGAATGCCATTACCTCCCTCAACTCTGTCTCTGTACAGTGAGGACTGCCCAGGCACAGAGGAGAAGGAGGAACCAGACGGAGGAAAGGGGAGTTTCTCCTCTAGGCCATCTGTGACAGACACGGGTTGCCCTATGAGCATGACCACCAAGACCGAGAGTTAGAGCACCAGCTCACACCCTAGAAGTCCTCTGTGTGCCACCTATTCCCCTCCTCCTACTGATCATTCTGCTGACTCTAATTTGCCTGGGCCCTGGGTTCCTGATGGCTTCTGGCTCTATCATTCCCTCATGTGGCAGCACCTCCACATTCCAGGCAGGAGGGTGGGGAGAAGGGCATCATGCTCCTCTGCTTTCATCTGCGTGCTGGAAATGGTAGAGTTGATTCACGGAGCCGTGCCTGCGTGGAGGAAGGTACGGAAAAACACAGGAAGGCCATGTACCAAGCTAAGAACAGTGAGTGAAGAAAGCGTATTGAGAGACAGCCTGTAGCCCTGATACCTACACAGTTCTCTTAAGCCTTCTATAAAATGAAGACGCTGCCGGGCGTGGTGGCTCACGCCTGTCATCCCAGCACTCGGGAGGCAGAGGCAGGAGGATTGCTGACTTCCAGGCTGGCCTGGGCTACATAGTGAGTTCAGGGCCAGCCTGAACTACAAAGCGAGACCCTGTCTCGAAAACAAAAAAAAAAGATGCTGGTACTGCAAAGAAAGAAAGGAGGGGGAAAGAAGGAGAGAGAGGGGAGGGGAGGGGGGAGGGGGAAGGGAGGAAGGAAGGAAGGAGGGGAGAAGGAGAGAAAGAAGAAAAAATTGAAGATGCTCTGTGAAAATAGCATACTGACCAAATGCTTTGGGAAACATTAAGCGACAGGTTGACCTCATCTAGGTTCTCGATGCAGAGCGGTATGTGTGTGGCTCTGACAAGTCCTAGAGTCAAGGTGTGCGTCCATCTTTGTTTAACCTGAGATGATTCTGCCAAGGCACTCTTTCCACAGTGCTGTATTTATTTTCCTTTTTTTTCTTTTTTTTTTTTTTTGGCAAACTCTTCATTACATTAGCTTTAGAATCACAGATGATTCCTTTGTGGTGACACAAAGGTGTTGTGAACCTAGGGATGTAGTCAGCAGAAATGTGTGCATATTGTGAGTCATGGATCGGGCCGAGAAGAGCAGGGGCTGTCGGTCTTGCAGAGCCTTGATGTTGCATCACGGTGGGAGCTGGGGAGACAGGGTATAGGCTGATGTCTCCGTGTCTGACGGTGGAGCTCGCAGTGTGCTGGGCAGACAGTTAGGGAGGAGGTTCATGGGAAGAAGCCAGAACTCAAGGTGGCAGGGAATCCTGGGTCGGTCTGTTACTATAGGCGAAGCTGGTGTCCTTCAGTAGGGAGCGGAGCACACCCAGCTCAGCAGTCAGAGAAGCCAAGGGAGGGTCAGGGAAAGGGCTCCAGCACCAGCAGGCGGGGCTGCAGCCCCTCACCTCTGGTGAGCTACCTGTGCACACCTTCCACATACAGACACTCTGGCTGCCATTTGACTTCCACCTTCCAAGCCTCAGTGGGAACTGTACAGGGAAGGCATTCTGAGAGTGTGGTTCATCCTGGCCAGTCCTGGGCCACCACTTGTGTCTACCGGGTGACCAGTGCGGAACTGCTTACAGCAAGACTCCTGCAGTGCTTTAGACTGGAGTCACCGGGATGGGCATCAGCAGTGAGGCAGGTTGATAAATTGCACACAGGCAGTAGAGGTCCTTGATGGGCATATTGATGCAACGTGCATCAACTGGATGAATCTTACAGAAACACAGAGCGAAAGAGAAAAACTATGGCTGTATCTTCAGGTTTCAGTGTAGGCACAGCTAATTCATGTTGCATGAATTCAGGGTCCTGGTTCTCCTGAGAGGATAAATGCCCTGGAGGGCACTCAGGAGGCTCTCATGGCCAGACCACACTCTGCTTCCTGATGGAGAGGCCAGCGACACCAGCCTGTTCACTTGGGGGAAATTCAGTACATTTTATAGTTGCAGTTTGTACTCAGTTCTGGTTATGGTGCTGTTGAGTAGCCATGGAGAGGCTAGTTGGGGGAAACTAAGTTACAGCTGCTGGAACCCTGTACTGAATGGGCTAAGTAAACAAGCCAGTGGGAGCGTGAGAAGAACAGGGCCTGTGGAGGGCCATCGTGATGCTGTCCCACGCCAACTTTCCATGTCCTCACCGTGTGTTGCCAGTGTGATGGGCCTAGGAACATGTATGCAGAGGACAACTGATAGGCTTTTTTCTCTGGCACAGAGAACCACTTACATGGTAGTGCAGGGGACACTGTAGTTCTGGAGACCTGGAGTAGCCCCTAGAACCTTTATAATGCGTCTTCTGTCCTGGTACGTTCCACAGGGAAAACCTCTCAGGACTGTGGCAGTGATGGACAGGAGGATCAGGCAGAAATACAGGAATGCGGGGGAACTTGATGCCTCAAAAACTCCACCTTTGTTACCAAGCTCACTTCTCTTCCTGAGCACTTTAACTGACAAACACTAGGTTGTTCTTGATTTTCTGTTTTATGAAATTTTAATTCCTTTGTTCATACTTTGCATTTTAATGAATTAACAAGTTGGTTGGAGTTAGGATTTTTCTCCTGAAACTATTTAGAAGGCCCTTGGACTGTTGGCCGATCCTCTGTGTCTGCCGTGTCCCAGAGACTGGACTGTGTACTATACTCTCTGATGCTCCCAACAATTATCTGAAAGCTCTGCTGGCTGGATTATGGATGGTAGTTTTAGCAACTGGACAGTTAGGACTCAGCCGTTAATGAGAAGCTTGCCGAGGGCCAGGGATTTAGCTCCGTGTTCCGGCATCTGCCTTGCAAGCGCAAGGTCCCAAGTGTGATCCCTGGTACCACACACTACAGTGCTGAGTGTGGTGACTCATGCCTGTAATCCCAGCCCTCGGGAGGCAGAGGCAGGAGGATTGCTGAGTATGAGGCTTGCCTGTGATACATGGTGAGTTCGGGGCCAGCCTGAACTACTACAAAGCGAGACCCTGTCTCAAAAGAAAGAAGCTTGCTGAAAAATGAAATCTTTCATATACCTTAGTGTTTAGTGTTAAATTTTTGAATTTGCGTCTTGAAAACAATAAGAACTATCAACCACCTGTAGGTTGTAGAGCTACATGAGCAGACCTCTAATTCCCTCAGTCTGGAGGATGTTGCATCCTAACATCCTACCTTACCCTACCTTGGATCTGCCTAGCATTCACCCCCTTGAATTACGCTCGCCGCTGTCTTTCTTAGCTTCGTGTTTATCTCTGGAGTATAATCTCTTTATGATCAGGGATTATGCCTTCCTTGACTTCGTGTCTCCAACATCTAGCTTCAGTGGTCAGTGACCGAATGCCCTGATGCTAACAGCAAAGGCAGCTGACCCTTGACGATGGCCATGTTTGGGGAGAGACAACAGAGCGGGAGGGAAGCAAACAAAATTGTCCTCCATCAGGAAATTGGGAAAAGGATGAGAAATATTTGAGTAATCAGCAAATACTGTGTAGAGGCAAAGGACAAGGAGAATTTTTTTTTTAAAGTTTGGGGATTTATCCAAGTTATTCCTGGCCATAGAATAGTGGCTGGGTGGAACGGCCACACGTTTGATGTGTTTGAATGCACCTGCAGCTGTGGTAGGCTTCTCGCTGCATCTCCCGCTGTGTGAGGCGACTCCGGGCAAAGGTTGAGCTGAGCCTGTAAACATCTCCACAGTCCAGCATGAGGCTGAGTCATTAACACATGCTTGAAAAGCCGTATGTGCTGTCCTTTTTTTGTTTTGTTTTTTAACTTGTATCCTTTTCCCATAGGAAACATGGTAGAATGGTGCTTACCTCAAGATATCGACCTAGAAGGCGTTGAGTTCAAGTCTATGGCCAGTGGGTCCCATAAAATCCAGTCTGATTTCATGTAAGTACCCAAGGCTTCTTGGACCTTTTCCTTCTATTCCACAGGCTTTTTCTGGGGCATATAAGAGCTCTTATTACAGGGCTCTGCAGGTAGTGAGTGCAGGTGCTCTGAAAATAGTGTCGGTTTTCTACCAAGAGGGTCTCTAGCTTTTCTCATGACTTAGTAAAGCTAAGAACTCTTGCCATAAGTGCTTTTCTCAGTTGCTGAAAAATTATATGGACCTCTTTTGAAATTTGGTTTTACTGAAAGCATAGAGGCATAGCTCATTGTGGTTTAGGACACTGGTGTGCTACAATCTGAACTTCCAGCTTTTATCTGATTCAGTACTAGGGATTGGACCCAGAGCACTGTACAGAGCTATCTCCCCATCCCCACCTTTTTAAAATTTTAAGACAGGGTCTCATTAAGTCCCTCACTTGCCCATGCTGGTCTTTAACTTGAAAACCTCCTGTCTCAGCCTTCCAGAGTGCTAAGATTATAGGCATGCGTCACCATGAAGTCCCAACTTTAAGGCTGGTTTTGGTCCTGTATAATTGGTACCTTGTGAGTTTTTTTGTTTGTTATTTGGGTTTTTTTTTTTGTTTTTTTTTTTTTTGAGAAAGGGTCTTGCTTTGTAGTTCAGGCTGGCCCTGAGCTTAGTATGGAGCCCAGGCCAACCTGGAACTCAGCAATCCTCCTGTCTCTGCTTCCGAATGCTGGGATTATAGGTATGAGTCACCATGCCCGGCATTGTATGTGGTACCAGGGATCAAACTCAGAACCTTATACTTGCAAGACAGACGTTGGAACCACTGAGCTAAATCTCTGGCACCTGGTGCCTTGTGAGTTTTGTGAAAAGGAACAAATGGAAAAAAGCTTCAAGATAACTTGGTAGCGTTAGCCTTCTTGCTGAGCTGAACCCATGGCAGATACAAGTGGGGAAAAAGGAGCAGGAAACAAAATAACAGCTGTGTAGAAAATACTAGAGTCTCAGGAAGTGAGAGAAGAATCGTCATGGTTTATGCTAAGGAGTCAGACTGCTTGTCTAGTCCTTGGCTCTGGTGCTGAACCGGACCACTTTGTCATAAGCTGTGATGGAGAAGAGGAGGGCAGTGTCTGTGGTCATGGGCAGGGGGGTGGCAGGCTTGCTCCACTCCATGTCCTGACTCCAGGGGTGGCCTTAGCTGGTGAGTCCCATAACTAAGGCTTGCCTGTCTCATCTGTGAAGTTCAGCAATTTGTTCTAAGTCTGAGCTTTGTTATTAGAGCCCTGTGTGCATTTAATTCAGGTTTATGGAGTTTTTGTTTGTTTGCTTGCTTCTTTTTGAGGGATCGCATTTTAGAGAAAAACAAAACACAGTTTTGTCTTCATTTCAAGCCCAGTACCTGTTTGATATATTTTAGCTATTTTCGAAAGGGGCCTTTCTTTGGCCTGGCCTGCTTTGCGAACATGCCTGTGGAAAGTGAGCTGGAACGCGGTGCCCGGATGAAGTCTGTGGGTATCCTGTCTCCTTCCTACACCTTGCTCTACCGGTACATGCACTTCTTGGAGAACCAGGTCCGGTATGTGGCTTCCACACTTCTGTGTATGGTTGGCAGCAGGACTGGCCACTTGGGGGGGGGTGCATGTGTCTGTGTGTATCTGTGTGTCTGTGTTTCCCTGGCACAGCAGTCAGGTGCCAGGACCACAGGAGCTTCTCCAAGTGTACCCTTAGTGATAGGTCAGGCCAACAGGCCCTGAAATACTTCATCTGGAGTGAATGCTGGGGAAGGTTGTGTTTTCAGTTTGAATTAACATTGTTAGCACTTTGACACGTACATGATATTTGTTTACCCTAAACCTCAGTAACTGCCTCCTTGGTCCAAGTGGGCAGGTGGACTAAACTTTAGTACCTAATCACTCAATATTTGAGGTAACAGGAAGATCATCTTTAATAAAAGAAACAAAACTATAGTTACTATATATTCTTTTAACTATGCAAGTTACTGTATATGTATATTTCAGTTATGCAAGTACACTTCTGATTGTGAGGGAGGAAATCTGTCTTTAATTCTGGAAGCACTTAGCACATTCACCTCTTTTCTGAGTTGTATGTTTATGTACTTTGAAAAAAATTTATTTGATAGCCAGGTATGGTAATGCTTGAGCCTAGGAGTATGAGTCTAGTCTGGGCAAAGGGATGAGATACTATTTCAAAAAACATACACACAACATTGGTAGTATATGTACAATTTCATAGCCCATACTTGTAACATTTAATCATTAGTTTAAAGCTTTCATAACATACAATCTGTCTTGATAACACCTTTAAAGTACATGAAATCATAGCAAAAACCCCATTATTTTACAGTTTACATAAAAGGATAAAATCCTTCTAAATATTGAAACTTAGACATCCATTGTCATATCAGTATATTCTAAAATGAACTGACTACGTAAATAGGACTAATAGTTTATGAAATTTTCCTTCAAATAGGCTATTTTATTTATTTATTTATTTTTTGAGACATGGTCTCGCTTTGTAGTTCAGGCTGGCCCTGAGCCCACTATGTAGCCCAGGCAAACCTTGAACTCAGCCATCCTCCTATCTCTGCCTCCCAAGTGCTGGGATTACAGGCGTGAGCCACCATGCCTGGCACTGTGGTATGTGGTATTGATTGCTGGTGGGTGTGAGTCACCATGCCCAGCATTGTATGTGGTTACTGGGATCGAACTCAGGACCTTGTGCTTGCGAGGCAGGCACCGGAACCCCTGAGCTAAAACTCTGGCCCAGGCTATTTTATTTTTTAAAATTTTTTAAAATTCACTTTATTGGTACATTTTATATACATACTGTGATCACAGTTGACATTGAGAATTTGTACCAGTTCATGACGCAACTTAATTCTCACTTTTCCCATTCACATGCCCCCTACAGCCCCTGCCCCTATATATACAAGCTGTTTCCTTTTTTTACCATCAAATTTTTTCTTTGCCTTCTTACCCCCTACTCCCCTTTTCCCTTTGAATATTTTATCACTATTTTAGAATACCTATCATATATTTTAGAACTCATTTACACCTTCAGTTCCTCATACTCAAATAGGCTATTTTAATGTAATATACTTAAGGTAGTTATACATGTAGGGATAAGAAAAATTTGAGGTATCCCATAAGTTTACATGGTTATGGCCTGTGACTAGCATTTAACATGTTTCTTTGCCTTAGCACCAGGAATTGAACCTACAACCTCCACACTATCTACATCTCTAACTCATTTAAAGAATTTTTAAATTTTGAGACAGGATTTCACTAAGTTGCCCAAGCTGGTCTTGACCTTGGGATGTTCCTGCTTTGGTTGAAATGTTGGGAATACAGGCCTGCATCACCCAACCCAGCTTTAGCAAGGTTCTACACATTTTTCTTTTTTTAATTGCTTATCTATAATTGGGAGCTGTGTAAACACCTTTGTGTATATGTCTTTTTTGGTACTTGAACTATTTCTTCATGTGTGCTTCAGAAGTGACATTTTGTAGAATTTTTAAGAATATTTTTATTGTAAACACCTTCATGTATGTATCTTTTGGTACTTGATCTGTTTCTTCCATGTGTGTTTTAGAAGTGACATTTTGTAGAACTTTTAAAAAGAATATTTTTATTGAAATCTTGACATTAAAAAATCTTTTCCTTTAAGAAAAATTAATTTCCCAAGTAGCCAGTACATTCTCATAGTTAAAAAGCCTAAAGAACAAGAAAGTATTATATTAAGGTTATGACAAAACAGCTGTAAAGAAGACCAAAAAAGGGGCCAGGGATTTAACTCAGTGGTTTTGGTGGCTGCAAGGTCCTGAGTTCGATCCCCAGTAGTACATAGCACACTGCCGGGCGTGGTGTCTCACGCCTGCAATCCCAGCACTTGGGAAGCAGAGGCAGGAGGATTGCTGTGAGTTCAAGGCTTGCCTGGGCTACATAGTGAGTTCAGGGCCAGCCAGAACTACAGAACAAGACCCTGTCTCTAAAAAAAAGAGAAGACCAAAAAATAAATGGCTCCATTAAGGTGGAAGATTTTTTTTGTCACACAAGAGTGTGGAGTAGGCAGGTGGTCAGTCAGCCTGGGTGGCCTGCACTGTTCATCTGAGTGCTCAGGGCCCACCTCTCCTTTCTCCCTATTCCTCACACCTTCAGAGTGTTTTGTATTCTGAGCTGTCACCGTCCACACGCTCAGCACTACAGGGCTGCGCTCCAGCCCACAGGGAAGGGAGGGAGAATGGAGACGGCACTCGTCACCTGACAAATTCTCAGTCACAGGCATACTTCCTAGCGGAGTAGCCTAGGAAGTGTGATCTCTGCGTGGGAGGAGACTCTGGGAAGAAGCAGGAAGAACAGAAGAAACGGATTTTTAGCAAAAAAAAAAAATCTCTTCTGCCTCTGTAGAAACCACCTACCTATTTGCCTGTCTCCTCCTCGCCCAGCAAGGGAGACACAGGGGCTGCATGCTGCTGCCACCCCTGTGCCGAAGTCCAGCATTCCTGAGCGACATGCCGCCGTCCTTTACCTTAGACCAGGGCCTGCCTTAGCCTGAAGACCCGTGAAACAAGGAGCAAGTCCTCCCCTTTCTACCTCCCAAATGCTGCGCAGAGGGTACGTAGGAGCTGTGCTACAGGCTGTGGTTCAGAAAAGGGAAGATGGGCGACCCAAGCATTGTTAGTCTCTCGCCATAATGACATTTTTCTGAGTGTGGATCGTACAGCTTCAAGACGCACTTCTGCCACCGCACATTGTGGGTCTTATTTTTGGCTAAGGAGATCAAACTCACAACCTTGCACTTGCGAGGTAGGCAGCGGTGCCACTGAGCTCAATCCCCGGCCCTTCTCATGGCTTCTTTAGGACCTGGAAGGCCAAGGGCTTTTACAAGCTAGGCATTTGACAATATTTGACCCTCAAAGACTAAATCGGCTTCTCAGTGTTGACCAGCTGTTTCCAAATCTCAGCTTCCAAAGATCTCTTCTGGGTCCTGGTTTCTGATTTTGTGGGCTCTAAATTACTTTCTGGTCTCTCTGTGTGGCCCACCCCTCTCTCCCTCATGTCGGCGCCTACTCAGAGGCAGTAGTCTAAATCTGATCCTTGCCAATAGGCTGACTCCCTTGGCTGCTCAAGAACGTCAAACTAGAAACGTCATTAATATACTGAGAGAAGCGCTGGCTTTCCAGCCCCACAGGGTCCCAGCTTATTGGAACCTCCATTGATTTACTTTGGTGACATTTCATATTTGCTGCCCTTATGAAAGTGAAGCCAGCCAACTCTGAACTACTTTCCTCCTGTAGTAGCTCACCAAGGAAAGGGACAGTCAGCACACATCAGAGCTCTTTTTCCAACCGCTGCTCCTTAAGGTTCTGCTCCTAAGGCTCCAATTTCAGGTGATACCGGTCTGTCTTGCAACCTTAAGTTTTAGCAAATGTTTCCGCTACATTTTAACAAAGTTACCAGCTTGCTAGTTTTTGGTGGTTGCTTTTTTCTTTAGTCTTCTCTTTTGGCATGTAAGCCAATGACACAGTGCAGGTTTTGATACTGTCATTTATTTTTAGGTACCATCTTCGACTCAAATACAGCTTAGGTTATTGTAAACAAAGAACAGACCCAAAAAAACGGGCTCAAATAAGGTACAAGAACAACTTTTTCAATAGGACAGTCCAGAGGTAAGGAAGCAGGCCAGTGTGGGTGACGACTGGTACACTTCTCATTGTGGGTCCAAGTCATTCCTGGAGGGCTGTTCTCAGCCACAGAGCAGAGGGTGACTCACTGTTGTCATCTATATTCCAACCAGCCAGAAAGAGGGATGATACAGAAATCTCAGAATTTGAACATACAACTTCTGGTCACAGTCATTTGCCTGTTCTTGGTTACTAGCCACACCTAGCAGCAAGGGAGTCTGGGAGTCTGACAGAACATGTGACCGTCTAAAATGTGGAAGATTCTAGTACTAAAGGAATAAGAGAGAAGCAATCTTCACCACTGCGATAAAATGAAAACTTATCACCCGTTTCCCATATCCATCTCACAATCCCAGTAATCACTGTTCACTTGTCAGGTTTCTTCCCAAATGCATTCATTCTTCTCCTTTTCATCCAGTGGTGGGGGCATCACCTCACACTGTCTCCTGAACTTGCCACTGTTTGTTGGTCATGGCAGCTTGTAGAAGGAGGTAAGGGGCAGTGCAGGGAGCGGAGAGGTGGAGAGCATTGACACAAGCAAGGTCCTAGCAACAGGAGAACCAGATATACTAGTAGGAACAGATCCTTGATTAGTGGGAAATTCATTTATTCCCTTGGATTAATTTTTGCCTCTATAAGAGTTTTCTGTATGAGTCGTGCTGCCCTTAGCTGCCCTACTGTTTTGCCACCCAAGATGTCACAGTGTCATGGATCACTGAGAGCTCACTGTGACTGGTCCAGTGGGGTGTTGTTCCTTTCCCACATACCACCAACTGCTGGCCCTTTCTCTTCAGGCAGCCACTGTGGGCTAATAAGCAGACTCGGACGTTTAATATGGAAAGCCAGTTTATGAATTTGTAGCTCACCCAGGGTGATGTCCATCAGACTTCTTTTCTGCTGTTGTGTTATATGTCCTCTGTAGAAGAACTGTGCTGTATTAAGTCCATTACTGACAGACATTTGGTTCTTTCCAGTCCATTACTTTTATAAATGATGTTGCCGTGAATACTATGAACAAGTATTATTTTACATGAGTGGCATATCTATACATTAAATTTCCAGAGATGAAACCAGTTGTTTAAAAGGTGTATACTTGTAATTTTAATAAATATTGTCAAATTGGAGTGACCCATTTTGCATTTTCCACAGTCACACAAAGAATACCTACTTCGTCACACTGCCGACACAAGAAGAAAAAGTTTTGAACTTTTGTCATTCTGATGGATAAGAAATGGCATATTTTTGTAGACTTTTTGTCATTTTTCTTACTTTGAGTGAACTGGGCATCTTTCTATATGTTCAGATCATTTACGTTTCTGGACTTCGCTACATTTTATTGTTACCATCGCCTTTTTCTTACTAATATGTAGGGCTTTGCTGTATAATAAATCCATGTGTTCTTTGTTATATAAATTGGAAATTATTTCCTACTATGTCATTTGTCTTTTAGCATTCATTTTCCATTGTGCACATGTTTTTCTTCTTTGATTTATGAATCTTTTTATGGCTTTGAGATTGGGAGTCATAGCAAGAAAGGTTTTCCAGGCTAGTGGTTGAGGAGGGCCAGAGGTCCCCTGGGGGGGGCATGCCAGGTGGAAGGGGCAGAATCCGGTCTGGACTTGCATTCCACTTGCCTGAGCAATGCCTCTTGTATAAATAAACTAGATTTGACTTTGCTACATCTAATCTATGTTTTACAACTACCCTGACTCCTGATACTTCAGACTTAGAGTGCTTCATCTATAACTCTTGCCTTCAGAGCTCTAGCAACTCTTTTTGTGATAATTTCTTCATTATCAAAAGATACTGGACAACTATTTACTAGTTTAAAAAAATTAGAAAAGATTAGCAGGACTGTAGAAGAACAAAAAGGATCAAAGACATATTTATATTTTTGGACCCTTAGATTTTGATTCAAACAAAGGAACTATAACATGTCATTCTGAGAACCATGGGTATAATTTAAATGTGATAGGGTATTTTTATTAAGACATTATTAAAAAGGTGAAACAATTGCATGGTTGTTATTTTTTAAATAAACTATCATTAGTGATATATACTGGAGTGTACAGATGAAAAGATGTGGAATCTTTGAAATACTTGAAAAAAAGTTGCTAGTGATAGAGGACAGGGTGTAGATGTAACCATATTGCTCAAATATGGACTATTATTGAAGCTGAATAATGGATATATTGGTTTCATTCCTTTTTCTACTTTTTCAAGTATGTTTGACGATTTCTATAATGAAAAGTTTTGAAAAACTATAAAATGGAGATACACTACAATTACCTTCAGGAACTTGAAAAATAGAGAAAACACAAAGGAAAAGGAACATGAAGTCTGGCAAATCTATTGTTAACACTGTTATATATCCTCCTAGCCTTTTCCCCATGTGTAAATTATATGTACGTTACTTTGTTAAAAGCACTATTGATATCACGTCATATCTAATTTTTTTTTGTATGATGGAATGACCTTTACAGCTTCAAACTCTTTGACATTAGGTAGCTCTCACGGGATGTCAACATATAGTTATACCATAACTTATTTAAATGCTGGTTTTTAAAGTTGTTTTGTTTTGCTTTTTATCACTGTAAACATGAGCACCCTTGTGGATAAAATGATTGTTCATATCCATAAGTAGCTCTTTAGGCTGTAGGCCTAGAAATGAAATCATTGAGTGGATCCGAGGATATATGTAAAGTACAGTCTGATAGAAATTGTACTTTAGCCTAGAAGAGGTGATACCATTTTCTCCCTGGCCAGCAGTGTATGGGAACGCTGGCTTCTCGGTGTTTGCAGATCAGAAAAGAGACCTATTCAGATGCATTGGGAATACACCGGACTAAAGAGGTGACATGTGGCTCAGAGGCCTCTCTGGTTGAACTCACTGGATGAACTCTTAGTTTGTGGTAGGGGAAGGCAGGGCCACCCGCACTGGGGATCTGCATGGTCGTGTGTCTCTGATTTATCAGTGAAATGACTGTGTCTTAAAGCGAAGCTCGTTGTCTCTGGTCCTGTAGGAAAATCTTCGATCTAGCCCCAAAACCTATGGCTTCAGGTCAATAGCATATCTTGAGTCAGAAATTAATAGTTTACATGGTAAACGGAGGGATTCCATAGAGGGCTTAGAGATTTCTCAGTTACTGCGTCCTTACAGATGAGTATACCAGAAGGGTCATCTTTCATATCATCTTTAGAAACCAGCTTCGCTTGCAGTGCTCTCAGCCTGGCTTCATTACTTTTTGGCTCACACTGTGGTGGTTTGATGATCCGTCTTGTTTGTGGCAGAATCTACAAAATACTTACTTCCTGAGGTGTTTACACTGTGGTTGTTTGGCATTCATCTGAGAATTGCCAGCTTATATTTCTCTCTCCGTACATGTTCTGTATTGGATATTTTCACCTTTTTCATTGGAGAGAGGCTGTCAGAGTCCTGACAGCAGCTTTTTTGTTTATGATACCTTTAAGTGAGCTTTTCTATAGCTTCTTGTTCCAGATACAGTAGTTAAGCAGAAATGAGAATACAGCAGCAAATCAGCAAACAGCCTAGGAAGTGAAAAAGTATTAAACAAATTGCCCTTGATTTAGTCTTTCAACACAGAGAATAGAGATTTTCAGTGCCTTTTTTTTCTTTAAAGAACAATTGATGGTAAAGAAAATGTCTTTGAAGTTACTGCCTGTGCATTTTTATTTCTAAAATTTTGATCTTGTGCTCGCTTCGGCAGCACATATACTAAAATTTTGATCAATTTGACCTGCACCCCTGAAGAAGGTCAGAAATCTCATCATCTCAGAATAGCCAAACACAGCTTGGCCACCCAGGATTTCCATAGGATTATAAGCCTTCTCCAGAGTCACTTATTACTGTAACACACGGCTTTCTTCTCTTGTAAAGCTTAAAACAAAATGTGTAGGAACCTTGGAGTTAGATAGCTATCTCCCAAAGAGGAACTTATTTTATCAGTCTTTCTAAAATAGTGATGTTGGGATTTTTTCCTTTCTCTCCTTTCTAAAATATAATTTTGCCTGAAAGTTGCTCTGGAGTGGAGGTGTATGATGGTCAGTGACACCTTGATCCTGAATAGTCCGTGTTGTATTTTTAGAGTAAGCCACTTGGCAGGTGTGGGGGGGCTGGTGACTGATAATCACCTTTTTTTTTTTTTTCTTTTGAGACAGGGTCTCGCTTTGTAGTTCAGGCTGGCCCTGAGCTCACTATGGTGCCCAGGCAAGCCGCCGCGAACTCAGCAATCCTCCTGTCTCTGCCTCCTGAGTGCTAGGATGACAGGCGTGAGCCACCACATCTGGCATTGTGGTATGCGGTGTTGATTGTTGGTGGGCGTGAGTCTCCATGCCCAGCATTATATGTGGTTACCAGGGATCGAACTCAGGACCTTGCGCTTGCGAGGCAGGCGCCGGGACCACTGAGCTAACCCTCCAGCCCCTGATAATCACCTTTTTAAAGTCACCTGTTCTGGGGCCAGTCATATTTAGGAATGTTTTCCTTTGCTCAAGGAAGCCATATTTTGCTTCTTTTTCATCATTCTAGGGAAACTGTAAGACACCAAGAAAATAAAAGTGAGCTGAACAGGATTAGGACCTTTTATTTGCTGGGAATGAATAAGAAAGTACCAGACACTGGGTGGCTTAGAAGAACAGAAACTATGTTGAGATCCTAGAGATTTGAAGGCCAGGGTCTCTGCGGGCTTGGGTCCCTGACGGTCATGAGCCCCCTCTGCTGGCCTGGCTGCTGGTGGTTGCCGGCAGTCTTCCGTGTTCCTTGACTTGTAGGCATCTCAGTCCTTGACTGCATCTTCCATTTCTGTAAATCATACTGGGTTGGGGCTCAGGCCAGTGACCCCATTTTAAATTTGATTACTTCTATGAAGATTACTCAAGTGAGGCCACATTCTGAAGCACTTGGGGTTAAGATTCCATCTTTTCTTTTTTGTGGTGGGGACAAAATTCAAGTTCTGACATCTTTGTTAATCTTCATACCTTGACTTGGAAGCAGAATTCTGCATTGTGCAGTGGCATAGGCACAAAACACCACTTTCTTGGTTCGGGGGTCAGTTGACAGTTTCTGATCTGTGTAGAGGACAGGACCAAACTGGGAGGAGAAAACCTTCGGCTGTGTTTCATTTCTTTAGTACTTGATGGGAAATTAGGGTCTCTGGGACCTCCAGGCCCAACTCATTTGCAGTATACAATGTTCACATTCCTTGTGTGAAGTCAGTACATAGACAGGACACATCTTTACTCCTCTTTCTTCCCCTTCCCCCCTTTTCCATCTACCTCTTGAGCCCCTTCCAATTTGAGAGAGATCTTTTCCCTACTTCCTAGTATCTTTTATTTTGCTTTTTATTGATCTTAACCCCAGGTACCTCAGAATGTGGCCTTACTTGGGTAATCGTCATAGAAGTAATCAAATTAAAAATAAGGTCACTGGCCTGAGCCCCAATCCAGTATGATTTATAGAAACGGAAGATGCAGTCAAGGAACATGGAAGAGCAGCCAGGCCAGCAGAGGGGCTCACGACCATCAGGGACCCAAATAGGAGAAACCACGTGATATTTAAGCTTGTGTGTCTGATATATTCCACTTGACGTGGTCTCAAGGTACATCCATTTTCCTACAAATGGAAGTTTATTTTTATATTTTAAGTTTATTTTTATGACAGAGTACTCCATTGTGTGTAGATACCAAATTTTCTTTACTTTTCATCTATTCATCAGACATGCAGGGTGCTTCCAAGATTTAGCTAATATGAATTGTGTTGCAACAAACACGGGCATGCCCATATCACTGTAATATGTCTTTAACTCTTTCAGGCAAGTCCTCTGTGCAGGACACGAAGCATAAGCTTCTCCCTGTTGTTTCAAAACACGGAAGAGAGAAAGCATGAGTTTGACACAAGGAACAACATTAAGTAGAGAACGTGCAGTCACTCAAGTTGTCCTTTCTCACAGGAAGCAGCCATTCTCTGGGAGGCGACACGTGTTCTTTAGTATCCCTTGCTTAAGAACAATAGACATTAGTCACAGCCTGCAATTTCGTGTGTTTCACTTGAGGCAGAATGCGTTGCCCATGTTGGATGTTGGTAATGCAAAGGGAGCCTCGAGGCCACCTCAAGGAGCATATCTGCGGATGAGCCCTCTAGTGGTGGGGCTGTGGCCAGAGCCACTCTCACTGTGCCCTGGGTATGTGTGTTGTGCAGGCACCAGCTGGAGACACCCGGACATTACTCTCATCTCGCCGCGTTCTATGAAGACAAGAAAGGTGTGCTCCATGCGGGACCTGGCAGAGGCAGCAGCCTGCCCCCGGTCTACTGGCTGCCTTCTGTCCACCGCTACATGTATCCTGAGATGAAGGTGAGATTGTCTTCACCCTTCCAAGGTGCTGCTGGACTTGTGTCAAACGCACTAGTTGTAGATTTAAGTTTTCGTTGATACAGGATTTCTCTTGGGCACATGCACAACAAAGCCACTGACTGAACTGGGTTGTAACAGAAGCATTTGGGTCACTTAAAATGTGAGGTGAATTGCTTTAAACAGTTGCCTGCCAGCCGGGCGTGGTGGCTCACATCTGTAATCCCAGCACTTGGGAGGCAGAGACAGGAGGATTGCTGAGTTTGAGGCTTGCCTGGGCTACATAGTGAGTTCAGGGCCAGCCTGAGCTACAAAGCGAGACCCTGTCTCAAAAAAAAAAAAGATAACAGTTGCCTGCTAAACACTTATGTAGTCATAGGGCCAAGCCATGTATCATGTGCAGGCTGGTGGTGCTGGACTAGCAGGAGGGAAAGATGGACTTAATTCTGTTGGTTGCTTAAGTATTGTACATCCAGACATTTGAACTAAAGGTGAAGAACTTGATGAACACACACGGTATTTCTTGCTTAGGATACTTTTGGTCTGTATTCTGTAGATTTTCAGTAGCATTTTGCTTTTGGTACTAGAATGTGTTTGCTTCAAGTCAACAGAACACTGCCCAAGCTTTAGATGTTGGAACGGTACAGAGGTCACTAAGAATGTGAATCTTGTCTTTCTCTTGCTCCTTGTTCCACAGTCACTGGTCAAGTTTCAGTGGAAACTCAGGGCTCCCCTGGTTGAGCAATTATGCATGAGGCTAAGGGAGAAGGCATCTTAGGAAGAGGAATTAGTCTCTGAAGTTCGCATTCAGCTTGATAGAAAGTGAGGGAGGCCAGATACAGACCGAGGGAAGACACGTGTGGCCGTGAAGGCTGTGGCCTGCTGCCTTCTCCAAGGAGGCGTTAGGTTAGTTCTGCATCTGTACCTATTGCAAGACTTAAAGTTTTTAATTCCTTGTTATTTAGCTAAAGCAGCAGAAACTTACAAAGGGCCGTTGACTTGCTTCAGGCCACAGAGCAAAAGAGATCCAGGCCGGAGTTAGCACAGGACAGGCGCCCCAGCCAGGCTCGTGGCGCTCTGCCCTGCTTCACTACTAGACAAAGACAGGGACAAAGGAAAGCCTGAGGCACACTGATGAATCAGGAGAGATCTCATTTAAGATCACGTTTTCCTGCTACCTGACTATAAAAGCCTGCAAAAATAGAATTTTCAAATTGTAGAGAACCTTAAATGTTAGGCCACAGGATTTGAATCCTAGTAAGTAATAAGTAGGGTTTTATCAGGAAAACAGGACCGTGTTAGGTATTTCAAACTAACTTACTATAGGGTGTCAGTAACGTAGGACTCAGAAGACCAGAGGAACAAACAGGAATACGTATGGGACCCTGTGTTAGATATCTGTTGCTGCATAACAGATGAAACCAAGGCTGAAAGATGAAAACAGGGCATACATGTTATCTCACGTGTTCTGTGAGGGAGGAGTCCAGGCGTGGCGCATGAGGCCCTCGGCTTCATGGTCTCTCATCAGACTGCAGTCAAGGCGTTGGAAAGGGGCAAGGCCTCCCGCGCTGGAAGACTCAGCCAGGGAAGGGCCCACTTCTAAGCTCCTGGGCGGGTTAGATTAATTGAAGGCCTAGGACCCTGCTGGTCATCCCAGGCCAGCTCAGTGCTTCCCCATGTGAGTCTCTCCAGTCCAGCAGCTTTGCTTCATCAAACCAGCAAGGCATCCGGGAACATCCATAACTGAAGGGAATCAGTTAATCTTCAAAGTCGTGCCTGCAACACAGCTGTATTATCTTGATCAGAAGCAAGTTACTCAAGAGGAAAGGGAAGTGCGTGAGGCTATAAACACGAAGCGGGTGGATCGGTGGGAGCTGTCTCCGAGGCTACCTGGCACGTGCAGGGCCAGGATGGCAAAGTGGGAAAGGAGACACTGTCAGCACCAACTTGGATGGGGGAACTGCCAGCCTGAGCACAGATCTCTGGAGAAGCAGTGGGCTTGATGCTGGTGCTTTTCGGGCATGAATCAGCGTGTGCTGAGAGGGCTGAGAAAAGCTGCAGGCTGGAGCCAGGAGTCCTCTCCTGCTGGAGCGATACCAACAGGAAGTGGAGACTAAGGATTACTCCTCCTGCCCTCCTCCTTCCAGCCTGCACCCCACTGACTTCCTGTGGAGGAACTGAACAGGCAGCCAGTTGGCGGACAACCTGCAGACTCCTCACCCCCCTGGTGCTAGCCAAGGGATGACGAAGTAGTTAAAACGCAGCCCAGGGAATTCGGAGCTTGTACTGATCTGAAAGTCGTCAGTCTGTGTCTCACTCATTATTCGGAGCAAAATTGCTTCTGGGCCATCTCTGAACCAAGAAGGACGTGACCAGTGTCTGACCAAGTATTTCTGGATCCTTCACCACTGGAGGTCAGGAAGGCGGGGTCAAAAAGAGACAAGAGGGAAACTGCCAAATGCTTTGCCCTGGTGAGGGCAGCTCATTAGCATACCTCTGTGAAACATTAGGAGATACAAGGGAAAAGGTATTTGCACAAATTGCAAGTACCATATATTATATGGTCTTATAAAAAACATGCCAACATAGTAAAGTTAACATTGCATGCGCCTTGTGTTTGAGTGATCTCGCTCGTTGAGATCTGGGCTGTCTAATAAAAACGCTGATTTATGTATAAGAACACTTAATTCCACATTGTTCAGGGAGCTAGATAACTAGGATGTCCATAGAGCAAGCAGCCATTGTAATGAATTTTGGCATAAGAACTCGACACAGAGGGTCGGACAAGTCACACAGAAAACGAGACAATACGACCACACTTTAATAATCACAGTCTCAGATGTAGATGTAGACACAGGTTCCCACACGTGTATGAATGAACATGCAGAAACAAGAGTAGGTGTGCTCTAGGTCATGAATATGCATGTGGCCCGAGGAGAGAAAGTACAAAGAAGGGGGCAGGCTGTGTGTCCTTGTATGAAAAAGGAAGGTGCCAGAGTGACAGTTGCGAGGGCCACCTGAACTGCTGGCAGCTCAGAGGCAGGGGGATGTTCCCTCCTCATCTCCAGGCCCATGTTTGTGCCAGTCTCTTTAGCAGAACCCCGACCCAGAGGTCCGTGCTTCATGTTGAAGCTCAGGTCTCCAGAAGTGTCCATCTTTCCCAGAATGGAATCAGGCCCTCAGCCTCCCATACAGGGCTGCAGCTCCTGTCCATCCCCATGCTCTCACCAGGCTGGGTTCTAATTGCTTGTCTGTTTCTCCTGACTGTAACCGTCTAAAGGCTGGGACTGGGTGGTTTTTCTTCATTATATACCCTGGAATACTTGGTGCTTTGGCATAAACTAAGCACTTAAGTGATACTTCTTGAAGGAGTGTCTGTTTTAGTTACTTTCTCCTCACTGGGACACAGTGAGCCACAGTGTAAAGGAGAAGATGTCTATTTATGCTCATGGTTTCAGGAGTCTAGTCCATGGTTAGCTGGCCCCAAGATAGAATGGCATGTGAGAGGACCTCGTGGTAAAGAGCTGCTCACCTCATGGCTTCCAGGAAGCAGAGAGTGGAGGGAAGGCCTAGGGAGGAGGGGTGTCCTCCACAGTGGCAGAACTTTTCCAACCAGGCCCTCTTGAGCTATGAACACGTTTAGCTGTGAACTAATCAGTGGATTGATCCACTTTTAGACACAGCACCCCATGATCCAGTCACCTACCTCTAAACATAATATTTTAGGGGACATTTTAGCATAGTAGGACACATGCATCCATGAACAAGCCTGTAAATGAGGTCAGATGTGACAAAGGGTCATGCATCTGGTCTAGGATTTTGAGGCCCAGGACACACTGGTACTGACCCTGTGAGGCCTTCCTGCACTGGGCACATGTTAAGAGATACCTGTCAGAGATACCTCAGGAAGTGTGGAAGAATGGGCTGCACTGGATGAGACATCACTATGGACATCACTGGAGGACCTGAGCAGGCTAAGTCACTCGGTGACTAAAGGCTGGGACTCGGTGGTTTTTCTTCATTATATACCCTGGAATACTTGGTGCTTTGGCATCACCTCCTGGTGATCTGGGATGTAGTGAGAGAGGAATAGACAAGCGGAAGTCACAGACAGGCTTGTTCAGTGTTGGACAGCTTTCTCCTGGCCCCGGGCAATGTTGTGGCATCAGTTCAGGTCATCAGTTCAGTTTCCTTTCCTTGGAAAGGAAAATGTTCTCTCCAGGGGTCTAGGTGCAGCTCCACAGGGCTGAGGGCAGAGGCCACCTTGGCTTGCTGTGTGCGCCCCAGCTGCTCCCTCATCAGACCACCACGCGCCCCAGTGTATCTCTGCTCTTCAGAACTTGTGTCGCCTGTGTCGTGGGTAAGAGATGAGCACTCTTACCTTTCCATACCTCAGCACAGACCTGACTTCTTTTTTCTCCTTTGTTAAGTTTATTGATACAGGTTAGATACACATCACGATCACATTCAACATTGAGAATCTGTACCTGAGCATGATGTATCTTGATCCTCTTTTTTTTTTTCCTATCCCTCTGCTCTCCCTTTTAACTTCCACCCCTATTTACATAAGCTTTGTTCCCATTTTTTATTTTTGCCATCAAGTTTTTCTTTCTCTACTTTTCTCTACCCCCTTTTCCCTTTTGAACATTTTCTTCATATTTCACAGTTATCTATCATACATTCAGGATCTTATTTACACCTTCAGTTTAATTTCTCATACTAGAGAAATAATACAGAATTTACACATCTGTGTCCTATTTATTTCACTTATGATTATGTCCTCTGTGTAGCAGCATAGTTTATAATAGCTAACTCTTGGAAAAAGCACAAATGCCCATCAACTGGAGACTGGATAAAGATTTGTTTTGTTTTGTTTTGTTTTTTAATAAAATGGAGTATTACTCGGACATGACCTTCTGAAATGCTTCTAAGCCTCTGGTCTGTGGCATTAGTGGTTACCACATATGAGCTCTTCTTAGCTGCTGAGTATTTCCTGTTTTGTCTCATTCTAGCCATAGGTAATGGTCTCTCCAATTTACAGGTGTGGAATATGAACTAGAAACATGAGCTTACTTTCTCTTGAGGTCCCTGTTAGTAAATAGCAGGGCCAGGATCAAAATTCCTCGAGCTTATGCTCTTAACCCAAGGGTCTCGCTCCTGGAAGGCAGCCCTGTGCTTGCCAGCCTCTGCAGTTGGCCTTGGCAGGAAGTTGGTTAGCGCTGGAGTGTGGCAAGGTGGACCTGCGGGTCTTCCTTGCTTGGGGCCACAGCTGACACCTTTCATACTGTCCAGAGATTCCTGTTCTATGATGGTGTCTCATCCTATACCGTTCACTAGTCACTTTATTACTCAGTGCTCAATCATGTGTCAAAAGTGACTCTGTGTCAGTGAAGCTTACTGTCTCCTCAGACATAGCTTTATTTCTGGCTTTTAAAAAATTAAATTCAGCTTCATTTCCTCTGTACCTCCTTCTCCAAAGTAGTTTAATGATCCTTAAACCCAAACTTCAGTGTAACAGATCTTTTGTATTATAGAAGCCTAGTTTAAAGATAAGACTTAATGTGACAAACATTTTCCATGAAGTGCACCTGTTTATCTGTACTTGTTCTTTGGTTTTGGGTTTTGGGAGCAAGAGTATCAGTTTAGCACATATCTGCACTGAAAATTTTTCCCACTGATGTTTCTAACAAGCTCTTCCTCGCTCACTCCTTCTCTTCGTCCCCTTTTGTGTTTTCAGATCACACACCCAGCTGGCTGCATGTCCCAGTTTATTAAGTTCTTTGGAGAGCAGATCCTCATCCTCTGGAAATTTGCCTTACTCCGGAAGCGCATTTTGATCTTTTCTCCCCCACCTGTGGGCGTCGTGTGCTACAGAGGTGAGCAGAAGCCACGGCCAGGCTCTCCATAAGTCCCCAGATCAGAAACTGCCTGCGCCCTTCCTTCTCACTGGCACAGGAAGAGGCTGGGCCGTTATCAAGGGGACCGAGGATTTAAGGCTGGCGGAGACCCGCCTGGATCTATATTTTAGAAGCTGGGGTCTTGGCGTGCAGGCAAGGGAAGCAGTGGGTCGGGGGATGCATGGGTAGCTTGGTGAGAAGAGCTAGGTCAGGATTAAAGCAGAGAAGATGGATTCCAAACACATTTAAGGATAAACCGGACACAACCTGTGTGATTGGGTGGTGAAGGTCATGAAGTGTGAGGGGACAAAGGGGAAGGAGATGGGTGGCAACGATGGACGGTGAGGCCGCCAGGGTGGGCTCAGGGTCTTCCGGGAAGCACAAAGCAGAGCCCTCCACAGCTTCTGCATTAATCTACTTCCTGTTACTATAATAAGATGCCTGTGGCTGAAGGGCTTATGAAGAAAGCCGTTTCTTTGGTTTGTGTTCTGAAAGTCAGGAGAATGGTGCCAGTATCTGCTCAGCCTTTGGCTGGGGCCTCACGGTGTCAGAGCAGAAGCAGGCATGTGCACGAGAGGAAGGGGAAGGAAGTGCCAGGCTTGCTCTAGAACACCCTGCGGTGGCGATAGCTGATACGCTGTCCTGAGAACCACTTTCATGTGGCTGGAGCCCCTGTGATCGAATTCCCGGGTAGAGGCCCCACCGCTCCTCAGCGCTCCTGTACGTGGGGCCAAGCCTCAGCCTGAGTTTTGCGGCAGATAGACCACACCCAACCGTACTGCTTCCTTGCAGACCAGCAGTGTAGGGCAGCTGCTCAGCGGGCTTCGGTGGAGGAGGGTACAGAGCATGGCCTCCTCTCACCCCTTTGCTCCGCACAGTGTACTGCTGCTGCTGCCTGGCCAATGTCTCACTCCCTGGCATCGGGGGCACCATCCCCGAGTCCAAGCCCTTCTTCTACGTGAACGTGGCCGACATCGAGAGCCTGGAGGTGGAGGTGTCCTATGTGGCCTGTGAGTTTGGCTCCCTATTCTCCTGTCTCTGTGTTGGAGCCTTTGCCAGACCTGGGCTCCTGACCTTGTCCTCTGGGGTCTGGCTGGCCCCTCAGGCGTTTGCCCCCTTCACCCCGCCTTCCCAGGCACTACGGAGAAGATATTTGAGGAGAAGCGGGAGCTGTACGACGTCTATGTGGATAATCAGAATGTGAAGACCCACCACGACCACTTGCAGCCCCTGCTCAAGATCAACAGCGCCGACAGGGAGAAGTACCGGCGGCTCAACGAGCAGAGGTGGGAGCGCGTGCGTGCGGCGCGGCCGGGCTCGGGGTGCCTGCCCCTGGGCTGCCCTGGGGGTCTCCTTACAGCCCCCCGCCCCATCTCCTCGTGGTCCTTTCCGCAGTGCACGAGCTGCCTGGAGACAGGAAAGGAGGCGCCAGGCTCCCTAGACGGGGCCCCCGAGCAGGGAGGTGGATCCACGTATGTGATTTCTTTCTGCCACGCTTTGGAGTGTGGCGTTCAGAGAAGCACTTGTGCCAGCTTCCAGAAACTCTCAGGTGCCTTGTGCAGAGCTGCCTGCAGGTGTCGGGGGTGTGTGTGTGTGTGTGTCCGCACGTGTGTACGTTATATAACGGCTGTTGCCGGAGCCTCCGCACGGTGGGAATCACTGCACTAGAATCCCGCCTCTGCGTTATATTAACTCGTGATTCTCAACAGCCTGGGTGCCCTGTGCGGTAGCTGGTTCCATTGCCATCCCGTCATTGGGCCATTAAGAAAGATCGTCACTCACCTGAGGTTCCAGGGGCGCAGCTGGCTGCAAACCCAGGGTTTGAGTCCTCCTGTGCCCTTTTATTTCTCCACCGGCTCCCTGCCCCTGCCTCAGTGGGGAGCCTGCCCGGCCAGCGCTGCTTCCTGTGAGGCGCACCCCTTGCCCTGCAGCGCCTCTGAGGGTTTTCTCCTTTCCGACAGGCAGATGTTGCTGTACTCCCAGGAGGTCGAGGAAGACTACAACCCTTGCGAAGAGGACCTGTTCGTGCTGTGAGTCAGTCTGTGCGGGCCCCCAGCCAGGGCCCTCCGGCATCACCCCTGCAGTTCAGGGATGGTCTCTTCTCTTTTTGTACCACCCTGCAATACTAAGGACTGAATCGGGGTTCTGAGCACTGAGCTACACCCCATCTCATTCTGTACTTACTTTTGCTAAGTTCCCCAGCCTGGGCTTGAGCTTTGCATCCTCCTGCCTCAGCCTCCCAGAGTGCTGGATGTGTGTACCGCTCCCCCCGCCCAGGGATGCCCGCTTCTGCTGTCAGGAGCCGGGCTCCTTGCAGAGGCACCCTGAGCCCTGGAAAGCCAGTGGCAGGACCCAGAGGAGTGAAGGAAAGAGGCAGGGCAGGGCCTAGAGAGGAAGCATGAGATCAACGTGTGCTCGTGGGCACTTAGGATGCCCACCATACGGAAACGCTGTCTGCCCCTCGGGGATGTCTCCATGTTGCTTCCTCCAGACAGCAGTTCCTCGCACTGAGTATCACGGGCTAGGCTGAGAGGTTGAACGGAGCCACTTGCCCAGATCTGGTGGTGGTCGTGGCAGGGCCCTGGGCCTTTACACCTCAGTGACCTCGCTCATAAGCAGCCGTGTGAAATGCTTCTGTGTATGCACAGAGTTGTGACTGAAATGGAGGCCAGGCTCCCAGCTTCCTGTTTGGTCTTCCCGCCTAAGTGCTGGGATGGGCTGCGGATGCACACTGGGGACCGTGTTCTGCTTTGACGAGCACCACTGTGGACGTGCCTGGTTCTCGGGGGCGTGGATGTACAGAGGTCTGCAGTGCAGAGCCGCCTCTCGTCATGGGTCGGCGCACCATGCGTCTGACATTCTGAGCACCCAGAGCTGTTCAAGAGCCGCGCAGCTTTGCCTTCCCGAGAGCTCCGAGCAGCACAGCTTAGCACCTGCCTGTCATGCAGTGGTCAGACCTGGGATTTCTGCTCCTTGCTCTGTGTGCAGTACTGCCACCCCCGGAGCCGCCAAAGGACTGCCACCCACGGGCACAGCAGGCTCCCTTGCTCTGCACCCTCCTCCCAGCACTGCTGGCCTCTGCACTGCCTGTGGCTGCCCCAGGCTGCTGAGCACCCCGTCTGTGTGGAGCCCCGGGCCTGTGCAGGGGCCTAGGAGCAGGGTGCGGCCCCCTCTTCTCTGGGGAGGCACTTGCCTGAGCTCTGAGAGAGGTGCCTTTCGGTTTCCCTCTTGACCTCGGAACCACGTGACCAGGCTCTGTGTCACTGTCCTCCCCAGTGACCAGGCAGAAGGAGAGGAAGGCGGTACATGGGGCGCTCTCCCTAAAGCTGGCGTCAGACCCCTGGGAAGCCACTCCTTACAGGAAAAAACTGTTGGCTGTCAAGCCATTGCACTCAGGTTTCTCCAGGCAGTTTGTGCCTCGCGCCAGATGGCTTTGCTAACCTTAGTACCACTGTAATAACCACCTAACTTTTACCGTTTTCTTCTCTGAAGGGTGTTTTTGATTTATCCTTAAGCCCTTTATTAAAGAAGGTGTAGTGGCACACACCTGTACTCCCAGCGCTCTGGGAGGATGAGGCATGAGGATTTAAGTTAGACCCCAGCCTGGGCAATTTTAATGAAATCCTGTCTTTCATAGGTAGGTAGGTAGATGGGTAGATAGATTGATCGGGGATATAGCTAGGAAGCAGATCTCTTGCAAATGGGAAGGGGACCAAGAAATGGAGAGAAAGGGAGGCAGAAGAGAGGCAGTAAAAAGAACTAAGATGTGTTTTATACATATATCATTCCCCACAATGGGTAATTATTATGTAGTACAAACAGTACTAACAGTTTCTTGTAAAAGGCCCTGGGTTTAGCGCCAGTTCTGAAAGCAAGAGGATACTAAACAAAACTGTATAGCTCGAATGGCCCTGCATGAGTTACCTAGTGATCTTTGTCTTTCCTTCCCTGTCTCGCATGTACAGGTTTTTCCTAGAGCAGAACAACCGGATATTCCAGACTCTGTTGGAGGTGTCTGCTAGTCAAGACAAAGCTCTGACAGCGGAGCATGCCCGCGGCATGGGGCTGGACCCGCAGGGGGACCGGAGCTTCCTTATGGACCTGCTGGAGGCCTACGGCATCGATGTCATGCTGGTCATCGACAACCCTTGTTGCCCTTAGGAAGAGTGACATGGCACTGGTGAGCCGCTCACGTGGGACAGCAGCAGCCTGGAGGGTGCCCCAGGCTGTCAGCCTGGTGTTTAATGAAGTTGACACAAAGGAAGATTGTTTATACTTTCCAACAAATGTGATTTTTTGCAATTGCCTTTCTTCCCTTCTTGTCTAGTGGTAGGCGAGACGGCCTGGGTTCACTTGGTGGCACATGGGAATCTACACTGTCTCCCAGGGCAGCTGATCTTGGCTTTGGTCTTAGAAGGTCTGTCCCTAGGAGTGAGCCGAGCTCTGGAGTGGATGCCAGAAAGTCTGTCTGTCCCTCGGTGCATTCGGGAACATGACAATTGCCTGTCCTGTGTGGCCTTAGATGTTCTCTGCCCAAGGGCAGAAACTAACCCAGATGACCTTTCAAGGAGTCAGCGGGATCAAGTCTCTCGTCCTGTTCATTAGGGCAAGTCTGTGTCTTCTCTGTTCACTTGAGAAGGGACCACTCAGAGGGGCACAAGGACACTTCTGACACCAAGCACGAGATTCTCAAAGCAGTGAACAGTGTCATGCTCTTCTGAGTCCCCTCCATGGCAAGGGGCCAGTGAATTCAAAGGGGCCAGTGCGGGCCCTGCAGCTTGCGAGCAAATCCGTTTGTTTGTTAACCTGGGTATCTGTGGAGGTAGCACAGTGGATACCAAGCAGGCTGCAGAAGAACCGAGTTTCTCCAGTTTGCTGAGGGTTCCCTGGGGCCACTGACAGCGCCCCTTGGATCAGGTGGATTCCCCAGGACCCGGGAAGTCTAGCCAGGATCTGGTTGAGCTGGTTGACTCAGAGGAAGGAGTATGCTGTGTTGATGGACTGCTACCGTGTGCAGCGCTTCCGTTTCTCCGGCAGAGGTGACACTCCTTAGGGTAGTAGTTGGGTCCTGACCTAGCGGGTTTGTTAGAAGGTCTGGCAGTGCCTTTTTCTAGGAGTGTGGTCAGGAGTCTGTACCGTTAATCACCACACAGTGAAATGTCTTTGCCTAGGCTGGGTCCTGCCACCGCTTTCCTGTTCTCCTGAGCTGGGTTGTCGCTGAGTGCAAGATGAGGTCAGAAGGTAGTTGGTAACCATAGTCTTGAAAGCCAGCTCCTGCGAACAGAGTTTAGGGTTTTGACCTGGGATCCTGGGTTATTGGTAACAATGTCTTCCCCTTCCTCTGCTGCCTCGCTTTTGTTATTGGAGTAGTCATCAGTGTACCTGTTGTGTCCACCCAGGCCAGGCTAATTACACAGCAGAGAACTTTCAAATGAGTGGATCGCATGTCTTCCTGACTTGTTTCAAGTTCTTACTAAATTCAAGAGTATTTTCACAGTGGCTCCTGGGCACAGAATTGAGGGAGTGAAGAAATCCGTGTTTGTGGAAATGCAGAGACACCAATTAAGCAAAGTAGCACCTCTTATGTATATATGTAAATAATTTTGGGTATCAAATCATAAACTGTACAACTAATACATGTCTGTGCAGTGTGGGGTTAGACATCGTTCCAGTAACATGTTTACTAAAGAAAACATGCGTGTTTAGGAGCTGAAGTTTCACTGTTTTTCCCTTCATGGGCCACTCTTCCCTATTACAAGACTTAGGTGGACTTGCTCACTTGGGTCAGGCAGTGGACATCTGTAGTGGTGTCTAGGTTCAGGGTGTTCTAAGTGTGGAGTAGGTGGCTGGAGACAGGCATGGGGTTGAAAGGGAGGGCCTGATTCTCCTGGGGACCCAGGCAGACCCTCTTTCTCTAGAGCCAGATTTGCTAGACGGACCCATTACCAAGCACCTCTATTCCAGGACCTTCTGCACATGAACACTTGTTTCCTGTGCTGTTCTGCTATGACAGCAAGGGGAAGAAAGAGATCTCTGGGTTTTTCCTTTACAATGGTGATCAGGGTTTGGAGGCACCTTCTAACCAGGTAGCTGTCTTGTCACCTCCTTGTGTCCCCAGGCCTGTGCCGAGGGCCACAGGGCCTGGGCTCAGCTGACTAGGAGAACTTCTCTCTCAGTCCTTCCTGCTTTGCCAGCTTCCTCCCAGGACTGGAAATCGGGTGCAGAGCCTCTGTTTGACTGAGCTATGTGTTAGCGCTTCACCGTGCTGCGCTCTGTTCACATCCCGAGATGTCTGCCTGGGCCGAGCAGCCTGTGGCTTCTGAGGCTGCCCTGGGAAGACTCGCTCGGTACCAGGCTGTGTGCCCCACAGCAGAGCCAGCAGCCACAGCCCAGCGTCATTTGCTGCCGTCCCGTAAGGAGCTCAGTTGTGAAGGCTGAGGCAGGATACTTCCCTCTGTGGCGACAGCAGAAGCTGGGAGCCGCGAGGACCCACGTTTCTGTCACTCTTGCAGCATTTGCAAAAAGGCTGCCTGACCTGTTGGGAAGAAGCAGGCGAACATCCCTGACAGCTTAAGAGCCTGGAAGGGGGTGGGGCAGGCGTGGTGCTCACGCTGGCCTGGGCACCTGCGGGGTGAGCCTCCTCATGCCCCCCTTGGGCCCAGCATGCTGTAAGCCTCGCTTGAGCCACGCTTTGAGCCATGTGCTCATCCGGAGCATGTGCCACACGTCCCTAGGTTAGCGGAGACTCCTGGTGCCAAGAATCCATATGGGACGTGGTAGCCAGGGTTTGTCAGTATCTGTGTGGACTCTGACAGAGGCCTGTGAAAGGGGGTGTTTTCACTTTTGCAGGGTTCAGCCTTTGGGGCCATGGCCGGATGTTGCCTGGCGCAGGACTCTTTCTCTAGGAGTCAGAAATAATAGGGCTTTTCTCTTGCCAGTCTGAAGAGTGTACCCCAAATCATTGCTTAGCGTCAGCTGTGGCTTTGAACACGGAGCCTTCCTTAGGCTGGTGCGGACCCGTTCCTGTGTCAGCAGCGCCTGGGGTCTCAGTCCTCAGTTGGTTACAAGTACGTTAAGTTGGGAGCCATCTGCCTTCCATGCCCACCATGCGTTCTGAGGCTTCTTCCACCTGGCCAGGCAAGGACAGCAGACTTCAGTGCCTTACGGACAGAAGTGATTGACCCTAGAAATTACACCTGCAACTTAACAGCCTTATCAACCAAGAAAATCAAGATCAGAAAGGTAAAAATAGTACCCAGTGCACATGGTGCCAGATGCCACATGAAGATTCGTTTATCATTTCTAATTGAAATACCTATGGCATTTTAGCTAGAAGATAAAAAGGCAAATTAACCCATGGGCAAATCATTATTTACATTCTGGTGGCCAGGAGGGTGAACTTGCTGATTGTCTTGAGACACTGGAAGCCCTTCCAACAACCATAAAAAAATGTGAAATTATTCACTTTTCCTCTGAGGCCTTCAGGGAACCTTTTGTGAGGGGTGATAACGAACTAACCTTTCTGTAGCGGGAGGTTAACTTGCAAGAGACAGGAAGGTTAGGAACTGTATTTCCCTTTGAAACTGCACCGCTGAGGAAGCGGACTGAGACGTCTGGCTGGAGGTCCCTGAGGAAGTGGGTGGATGAAAACAGTGGCCTGGGACCTGCTCGTAGAGCGGGAGGAGTTTGACAGCGTGCACAGGATGTCACGTGGAGACCAAGAACCCTTCCACGGGCTCGGGTGCATTAGGTTCCGGGCTGGCGAGCGTGGGGTCCTAGATGTCTGGGCTTCCTGTCTCCCCCCAACTCTTCACAGCTCCACCTGGGCGGGACTCCTGAGACCCCCAGGCCCCCCTGGGCAGGCCCAGTCCCAGCGCTTCTCATTTCAGGAAAACCCTTTTCGGATTCAGGTAGAGGGAGGGAAGGAGTGAAGGGCTCCTTTGACTCCCAAGTTGTGGACTTTTACTCCCCTGTTCCTATGACTAATATACCTCTGTTCCCAGGAGCTACTAGCGCACCAAGTGTGGTGGGAAAAGGCTAACTGTGAATTAAGTTAATGTTTGTTTTTTACTAGAAGAAATGGAAGTTTATTTTTATATCTATGTTACTATGTGATGAACTAAATATAGAGATGTTAAAATGGAAGAAATTTCAGAGCTATAATCCTAAAAGGAATGGGCAGTTCTGTAATCGGGTAGTGGCCAAGACCCTTAAAGGTTTGTGATGTAAATGTTTCAGAAAATGAATAAGGTAAGGACATTGTACTGCGTGATCTTCGCAGCACTCTGGGAGATGAACACGTCAGTCCCAGGAAGGGGGACACACAGCAAAGACCCAGCCTTAAGGAAACCTGAGGACAGAAGAGGGTAAATGCGATTGTTCTGACCATCAGGCTCCCGGTCAGCTGGAGAGAGGTGGGAATTAGAGGTCGTTTTATAACTGGCACTTTAATTCACTTTGGGAGCTAGAATTCACAAGCAAGAGAAGCTGCAAATGTGGTAAGGGAAGAATTTTCTAGTATTCTTTAGAGAGAAAGATGGATAATCCCTGGTTCTACCTTTTTAGAATTTATTCTAGAATTACAGTATAACATGGGCTTTTAGAAGTAGTTCAGAAAGTTTATTTATTATAGTAGATAGGTGTGAGTTCTGCAGTAAATAGAATGCCTGTGTAGACCAGTGAGGCACTGCCCTTGCTGTCTAAGGACAGTTGGGGTACGGGGGTGGGTGGTGGCAGGGCATTATTAATTGGCCAGAGATGATACACAAAACAAAAAATCCATGCAGGTAATTGAGTTAGCTGGTTGCAAATAGACATTAAAGGGAAAACTCCTTTCTTTGGGTAAATCAAGCAAAAAATAGAGTACAAAAAAATGTTAAGGGGAGGCATTAAGAGAGGATTTGGGCACATGTGCCTGTAGGGGTCCCCAACACAACGTGTACCAGATGCTGCTTTGAACACCCAGGACAAGGGCTTCTGGGCCCCAGAGGTGACAGAGTGAGCTTCCTTTATTTTCCTGAAGCTTGTTAACCAAATTTTTTTTATAGATCTGGGATATAAACCTTTGCTGAAAAAGAAATGTTAACCTTGGAAAACCTGTTTTGCTGGGTTTTCCAAGTTAGGATCAGGATAGCATCCCTGCCACCCTAAATGTAAAAACCCTATTTTGAGTAATACCTGGGACTGAGAATTATAGCAATAAGAGAAACTGAATCTACTTTTGTCTCAATTCTTTACCTCATGTGATGAAATTGGAAAGACGCTTCCTAGGTTTTACCCCGGACACCACCTCAGACAGGTGTATGGTTGTTTTCAGTGGTAACACAATTTAAAGGCCTGAAAAAAGCTAGGGTTAATCCAGAGATTAAATGTTTCTCAACCTGCTCTTGTTCTGTGGTACAATTAATACCTATGTACATCATCTGTATATATCTAATCAAGCTGTGTGCAGAGAGGTTGATATATTTACAGAAAACAGTTTTTACAATTAAAGTTCACATTTTAACACAAACCTGTGTGCTGTGACCGTTGGCCTAGCCCAAGAGTATGGGCAGGGGCGGGAAGGCACAGTGGCCTCAGCCCAGGGTGGACGCCATGTCCTGCACAGTGATAACAGGAGACCAGGGAAGCTACCTGCCTTTCAGAGACCACAGTCCACACAAAATCTCTGACTGAGTTTATGTGGTTCGTGTGTGCATGCACATATAGTCTCAACTTTCATTTTCAGCCTGTTGGGGAGTAACATAGAATAAACCAATGTAAAGCCAACTGCTACTATTGCTGGCTCTCCATCCAAAGGGCTGGTGTGCAAAGCCAGGCTGCTGCTCTCTGAGACGTCAGACTTCGTACTCCTGAAGGCGGGGTAGTCACGATGTGACTGTTGGATGTGTAAGGCGCTGACCCTCAGTAATTGTAACTGGAGCAAAGGTAAAAGTTTTATGTTAAATTATTTCATAGAAAGTACTGTAAGTAGAAATAATTGTAGGCTTTGAGTGAATAATCTGCCAAGCTGTTTGCATTAAAGAGGAAGGGGCCAGTTCCCATGTGGGCACCGTATGAAGGACAGAGCAAGAGTCAGTGCAGCCATCACAGCAGAAGTTGAAACAAGGCATATTAAAAGTAAGCAAAATTCTTAATGTGGATTAAATGTTCTTCCCTGGCCACACACATCATTTTGGTTAGGATCACTGGAAATACAGAGAAAAGGCAGATCCTGTACTGGACCTCCAAAACCACAGGATGTGATTTATTTTTTTATAGGACAGTATCCTCTTGTCCTCCATGGAAGGCACAGGCTGGTGAACCTTCCCTGGTGTTGGACTCACCTGTTACTTTTTTGCTATAGCAGAGCTTTTAATACCACCCCCAAGCATCAGTGCTGAATAGGTAAGCCTCTGTTTCGTGATGCTTGTGCATGGGCTTCTTATAGCTGCTCTTAATGCATGAAAACACCGGTCTCCACTCTACAGAGGACACTGGGCTTTATGTGACCCGTCTTTAAAATGATCTTTCTGAGGAGCACGTGTACTTAAGATCTACTAGCTCCTCTTCCTCCCTGTTCCCTCCACAGAGAAAGGGCAGGGTCCTGTCCACCCTGTGAGGGCAAGGCTTGCCAGGGGAGGAGAACCTGAAAAGGTCAACAGCTCGACTGAAAGTAAAAGATGACTAGGTAACAAGTCCTTGTCCTTGTTAATGGAAAATCTAATCAGGTTTTTAGTTGAAAGTTATTAACTTGGATGACAGAATCCTGTGCTTTTTGCCATTTATTCAGTAGGAATTCAAAGCACTATATTACATTGTTGAATGCATTCTCCTCCCATTTACTTAACCCTCACAACAGAGGAATGGATGTTGTATCCCTATCTCAGATACATTTATATACTGGGTAAAAGAATTAATTAGGATAGGAAACATATTACATGTTTTTAATTATCAAAAAGTTAATACTGCCTTTATCAACCAGATCAATAATTACAGTAATATTGAGTACTAAAATTCCATTTATATCTTGACAAAAAGCATAAAAGTAGATTGTAGTAAGATCCTTTTGCTGATAACACTATGTAAATACAGGGAGAAAAAGTTGACCACTAAAGAATAAGGAATGTCAAATTGCTGTGGCGTTTAAATTACACTGCATGTTTAAAAGAGTGATGTAACAGTTTATTTGTAAAACATCAATATTTACACAACACTAGAAAGTACATACTTTGGCAACTGTTTTAACTTCCCATGAAAGCTGGAGACACAGACGTGAAGGATACATGATTTTTCAAGATACTTTTGGGGAAACAGAGGCAGAAGTGTTTGTGGTGCACTGCTTTTCAGACTCCCCCAGGGAGAATCGTGGGCCCCTTAGTTTTTGACATGCACCACACGCGAGGGTTCTCATGCACACCAACGCTGAAAAAGCACTACTTAAAAAAAAACGCAGATAGTATTTTAGCCAAAGTTGAAACCACTTCACGTTTGCAGTTGGATGGAGGACAAAACTGGAAGAGGAGGGCTAGGTAAGCACCGGAACTTAGAGCAGGGCGCTCAGGGGCCGGAAGCCCGGGAAGGGCCCTCGCACGGGCACAGTGCACAGTGCACAGTGGGGACGGGCAGCTGCAGCCAGCCCGGGCCCCTGCTCCGCAGGAGGGGCAGCGAAGTTCTGGGCTGAGGGAAGTCACAGTGAGGAGTGGATGTCGCCGCCGTGGCGGCATGTGCACGAACGCTGGCGCGGCACTGCTGGGTACCTGCCCTGAAGACGCCCTTAGGGTCCTCTGTCCCCCCTTGGTCCCCGGGCTGGCTCAAGCGCGGTTGGCGAAGGCCCTCACCTCGTCCGCTCACTGGGCCGCACTCTGCAGCAGCTGCTCGCGCTTCTGGGGGTCACAGAAGAACTGCAGCTTCCTGGGGAGCAGCTTCACCTCCACAGGCATCGCCTCGTACTCCTCGCTGTCGATGCTAAAGGAGCCCTTGTGGCCCTGTGGAGAACAGGGCGTTGGGGGCAGCAACACCGGGAGGGCTCTGCTGCGAGGTGCCCGCCGCGGGTCTGGGAACATCCGCCTCTGTTTCCTCAACAGAATTAAAGTTTTCCAGCATTTATTAAAAGGCTGGATTGAATCCTGCCAGTGTATTTTAAAGAGTGGATAAAGCCGTCCTTGCTCCTCATCTTGCTGAAATGAAAAGAGAGCTAATTCTCTTTATGAAAGGTGTCATAGCCACTGTGCCCTTTGCCTCATTCTCTAAGACCCGCCAAGATCTGTACCCATGCGCGTCAGCACTCGTATCCTTACAGAGCTTCGAAACCTGTCACTTGTACATTGAGTCCAGCCTCTGCCAGTCACCTGGGGAAACCTGTTTACTACAGTTCTGCGGGAGTTCAGTGGCCTCACAGGACAGCTCTTAAGAGGTGAACTGAAGTAACTTTTTCCTGGCATGGCATTTAACAATACGAAAAAATTCAGTGCTAAGCCAAAACCTGGTATCGGATCCTTTATAAAAGATAAGCCCCATTATTCAGCAGCCAGTGAATTTTTCCTATGAGAATTAACGTCCTTATCTTGGTGTTCATAGACAGGGTTCTACTATGTGGCTCCAGCTGGCCTCGAACTTAGAGCCTGCCACAACTTTCCCAGTGCCAGGGTTACAGTGTGTGCCACCACGCCAGGCTAACCCTTAAGACTGTTGACATAAAGGAGAGATAAACATTCAGGTGGTGGAAGGTCACATCTCAGGTCTCCCTTTCGAGGACCTGGACGTGGCAAAGCACTGGGTTCATAGTAGGCACCTGCACCCTCCTCACCTCGGGAAGCTGCAGGGTGCAGCGGCTGGCTGGGAGACACTCCGTGCCGTCGGCGCGCAGCTTGGGGTCTCTCACCTTTCTACTGCTGTGGGGACAGAAGAACAGAGACTTGGCACCTGGACACCGCGACCGCGTCACACTACAAAGGACAGCACAGCTTCCCTCTTGGGGGCAACGAGGTGGCCAGAGTTCATGGAGACCCGAGTGCTGGCAGCCATTTCCCCTGCAGGGAGTCCTACCCAGTCTCTGAGGGGCCCAGACCCGAAGGCCCACCTGCTGGGGGGAACTGCGGGAAGTTAGTGTCTTCCGTGTGTACCTCATTCTGTGGCTGTTGATTCTAATTTTTAGAATTACCTTATATCTGGTCCTTTTTGTGACTATTACTTGAAGAAAATACTTTTATTCTAACTTAAAGTCAGTATTTTTTGTCAGCTAATCTTACACCTTCCCCGATGCTTCTCTTACCCGTGGCAAAAGTCTGCTTAGCCGGTACCTCTTTACACCACGGCTTTGCAGTGAAGCCACCAGATCCACACACACCTGCCTCACCTGTGCACCATGTGCTAGTCACGGTAACCCAGGCAGATAAGTTCATCAGTTACCACTGCTTGGCGAGAGTATTTCATAAACGGCCACCAGAGTTTACAAAGGAACTCCGTCATTCTAGTCAGACATCGGGATAATGCACGCACAACACGATCCCATTTCCTGTATGGACCCAGAGAAAAACACCGTAGCTGCTGCTGACAACGCAGATGAATGACTTCCCCAGCTGAAGGATCAAAATGGAGTTTTCCTTCTGCTTTTGGACATTAGTTTTATAAAGATTTGAAGATAGCTAGTGCCACTGGCCAGGCCCTCAGTTGAGACCGTGACTACTGGACCCTGTAGGAGGAAGGACAGGCTGTTCCTTTTTTGTCTTTATATACAGTGAGTACATCAAAGTATTCACTGTCTGAATTTGTACCAAGGCAGAGACAACACACACTAACGAAAGGCATTGTGCTGCCGGTGCCGGTGCAGATGTGATGCAGCCATGGAGACCTGGCCACTGCGACAGAAATGTCCAAGCCCTAAATGGGCGCAAGAGGGAGCCCTGTGACAAAGCACAGAAAGCAAGCGCAGAGCAGATTCCGAGTTGGCATGGGAACACGCCAGCTCCTCAGATGGCTCTGAACACCGCTGGAGGGTTCACAGTATTCTCAGCCAATAAAATTCTGGCACAGGTAGGACTTAACGAATCAGGCAGGACTTGGAACAGCCCATTGTATTAGAAAAGGGGGGAAAAAAGCCTGGGAAATGTCCGAGGTCCTCAATACCTTTTCAAGTTTCTCATGAGTGCCTTGGGGAAAGAAAACAAGCGAACGGATAAAATGTAAGGGATGTGGTGCAGTACTGCACAATTTAAAACACACTTTTCCTTTGAGACTAAACAGTCAATATCAGCACAGAGGGTCATGTTATTCTGTTTTAGAGATGGGGAAATGACTCAGAAGAGGCAAATGACCTCAGTTAGAAAGGCAGTGAGGAGCAGAACGCAGATCAGCCCTCCGGCACTGAGACTGGAGCGATTCACACTGCCGTGTTGCACTGAATCCTGTAATGTCAGCTGAAAGGCAGAGGTTGCTCTGTCTGATCCTACCTCCACGACCAGGGCAGGCCCAGTGGGCACGGGGCATTACGCAGGGCATTACACAGGGCAGACCCGCAGGGAGGAGACAGCCTCCAAGGGAGCCCTGCACAGTGGGGTGCGGGAATGCAGTCGACCTAACAAAATCCCGTCTCCTTCCAAGCCCGGTCCACTTACCCTATGATTATGAAATCTCCTTTGCTGACAGTGTCAGGTTCAATGCAGATGTTCATAAAGTCTTCTTTGCTCTAAAAAAAAATGAAGCCCACCACTGTTAGTACTGATGTTCTGGCTGGTGCAGTATCCCCAGCCCTGGAAGATCAGATTTTGACATTGGATTACATAGGGGATTTTATTGTAATCCTAAATATGTTTATTTGTAAATATATGTTTATTTTATTGTAATCCTAAATATATGTTTTTTATTAAGAGTTTGAACATAGTGTGATTAACAAATTCATCTCCATTGCTTTTTGTTTCCCCCTCAGATGAGCAAAACAGGTGTGGGAGGTTTTCTAATTCTGTTACTGACAGTCAACAGGCATTAAAATCCCGAGCGGTCCCTTTCCCTGCAGGCCCAGCTTCCTGCCCTGTGTCCCAGCAGTTTCCAGTCCAGATTCTTTAGCTGTGTCACACCAGACCACAGTACTGATGCTTGGTGTGGTGAGCCCTGTCTGTGTTCTTTAAAATGCTTTACATGCTGGGCTGGGGATTTAGCTCATTTTAGGCATTTACCATGCCTACCTTGGAAGTACAAGAGCCCAGGTTTGTTTCCTGCCACAAAAATAAAATAAAAACGAAATGCTCTTCATGCAGATTTGGAATGCAACCAGCTGGAAAACAGCAAATCCATTCATTCCTTGATGGTTTTAGAACCTAACCATTTCTGACCACAGAAACGCTGGAAAACTTGAGCTATGAGGAAGTGGGTCCTGGCCCACTCTGCACAATTCACTGCCAGTCCACAGTAACAACACGAATGCCTCCACCCATCCATCCTAAAACAGTCACACCCAGGCTGCCGGGCACCTAAGGCCTCTGCATGAGATTCAAAGTTACTGTCTCCACTAGGAATTAAAAGTGGTTGCTATACAGTGTGAGGACTGCTCAGAAGTGCCAGCCCTGTACCATAAACTTTGGGGCATTTGGGTTACATCCACGAACAAAACAAACATGGATTTCTGCCTACAGAGAGCTTACATAAAAGGATAGATAAGCCATACCAAAACAGGAAGCTCTCAAGTCTCCTGGACAATGAGTGTACTGGAAGTCCCTTAGAGCACATTGAAAAGTAAGATTAAAGGAACAGCAAGGATCGTGAGGCGGCACCCATGACAGCGGCTACGCATCAAGAGGGAGGCAAGAGAGACGGGTGACCTCTGGGCAGAAGCCTGCAGATGAGGAAGCAGCCCCCAAAGACTAAGTATCCCTGGAGGGCTGATTAATCCTCAGACTTCAGCTGAACCCCCCAGAATTCCTAGTTCAGATCTGGGGTGAAGTCCAAGAAGTACTTTGGATGAGTGCCAGGTGACCTCATGCCGCGGACCTTAGGAGCACACTTGAAGAACCAGTAGTCTAGGGAACAAGCCACCTGCACGGAGGAACAGCCAGGGCAGAAGCCTTCAATTGGGAACACACCAGATGGGGACAGGGAACAAAAGAAGAAGCTGCAGCAGGAAAAACAGCAAGACACAGAAGGAAGAAGGCAGAGAGAAGACGGGTTTGGTTGCTAAGGCCTGGAGCCCTAGAGTGGCTTTCACGTAAGTGAAGGGGCCACTGGCGGGTTCTACGGAGGGAAGGGCTCTGGTTTCATTTTGATAAGACCACCATGCCCACTGGGTTGAGGACTGAGACAGACACACTGGCAAGGCAGCCAGCCAGGAAATAACATTAGGGGAAGAGCGTATGAACGGCCCAGGGTTCAGCAGGAGCCAGGGACAGTGACGTCTGTTGACAGGAGGACAGCTACCGGGTCACCAGGCCGAAGGTACAGGAGTTAAGGGGAAGGAAAAGGACATTTTAAAAGTGCTGTGTAAAAATAAGTACTTGAAAAGAAAAATATATAAAGGACAAAATAAAGGATAATAGGAAAAAAGGAGAAAAAATTATTATATTCTAAGTATGTTTAGTTTCACTCCAATGTGAGAGCTCACTTTGTAGGGCTTCAAGTTCTTTAGATACATTAAGGGTCTTTACTTACGCTATGAGTACGGTCTATTTTGAATAAAAATGAATTTTCAGAACAGGCAAATCTGTGAAGATTGAGAGTGGTTGCCTAGATTATTGGGCAAGGATTGGGAGATGATAGCTTGTAGGTAACAAGTTTTGTTACCAAAGTTTTGTTTTGGCCTAACAAGAACAATCTAAATTTGCTGTGGTCTTGGTTGTACAACTCTCCCAATATGCTAAAATCTACTGAATCATGTATTTTAAGTTTGTAAACTGTATAGAATGCAAATTTTATTTTAATAAAGCTGTCACTTTAATAATTTTAATAAAAATGAAAAAGATTTATTATGTGCATGTACCAACTCTCCACAACAAATTAAGTATTATGTACTACAGACACGTACTAGTAAAAATTAAGACTTTAAAAACATTTTAAAAAGAAAAAAAAAAAAGATGGGCAGGCAGATGTGTGGCCCAGCAGGGACCAGAGGGGAATCACTTCCGACTTGCTGAGCCCGGGTTCTCTGCTGGACACACTGTGTGCAGATGAACTAGTGTGCCTGTGTTCTAATCAAATTTTACTTACAGTGAAATCTGAATTTCACGTAATTTTATTATCAAGTTCAAGAATGAAGCAATGAAGCCTTTCTAAATCACTTATAAAACAATGATACTTATGCTGGGTGTCGTGGTGCACACCTGTGATCTCAACACTTGGGAGACTGAGGCAGGAGGATTGCTGTGAGTTGTAGGCCAGCCTGGGCTACACAGTGAGTTCAAGACTGTCCTGAACTACTTAGCAAGACCCTGTCTTAACAACAACGAAGAGACAATGACACCTGCCATTGCTACTTTTGTTCAGTATTTTCAGTACTACTGCGGTCCCAACCAGTGTGGTAAGATACAAGGCTGTAAAGGTAAGCACATGACAGAAGAAAACAAAACTTGTACTACCTGGTGCTGATGTTACAAAATCTCTATGATATCCAAAACAATCCACAGACAACTGAATTAGGTTGCTGATTCAATATCAATGCCAAAAATCAATTACATATCCACCTATTTCATCAGATAATTAGAAAATGAAATCTTAAAATATCCATAAAATATCAAGAGTTAAGATAACAAGGAATATATTCAGCAAAAGACAATGCAATAGAGAAAACTCAGACTTCACGGAGAATGACTGAAGAGATATACAATACCACGTTCATATGCTGGAAGAGTCAACAATGTAGAAATGTCATTTCTTCTTAAAATGATCGGGGGGTAAAATGTAACCCTGGCCAATATTATAAAAGTTTCATTAAGAATTTAATAA
>PVIC010002954.1:0-31353 GCA_004025085.1 Thryonomys swinderianus
CTTGCGAGGCAGGTGCTGTAACCACTGAGCTAACCCTCCGGCCCTCAGTTCTCTTTTTGAGGAAGTGGAAAAACTGATCCTACAATTTATATGGAATTGCAAGAAATTCTAAAGAGCCAAAGCAGTTTTATTAAAGGAGAACAAACTTGAAAGCCGGCCACTATAGACATCTAAGCAGTGTGATACTGGGATAGACGTAGATCTGTATATAGACAGATAGATAAGTAAAATCGAATTAAAGGTCCTAAAATAAACCCATTACACTATGGTTACTTGATTATATACAAGAGGGTAAAAATCTTGCCAAAAATGGGCAAAAGAATAATCTCTTTACCAAGTAGTCCGGGATAACTGAGTATCCATGTGCAGAAGAATGTATTTGGACCCTTATATCACCTTGCACACAAAATGGATCAAAGCCCTAGATATAAGAACGGAAACTGTAAAACTTTTGTGTGTGTGTGTGTTCAGATGGGTTCTCACTGTAACTCAGGCTGGCCTTGAACTGAGTACATAGCCCAGACTACTCTTGAACTCATGGCAGTCCACCTGCCTCAGTCTTGCAAGTGCTAGGATTACAGATGAGAGCAACCATGTCTCGATTTAAAAACTATGAAACTCTTGAAATTTAATCCAGATGTGGTATTGCACACTAGTAATCCCAGAACTTTGGAAGGCTGAGGCAGGAGACTTGGAAGTATAAACCCAGTGTGGCCAAATTAGTGACTTAGTGAGACCCTATCTCATAAAAAAAGGAATGAATGAATGTTTTCTTCCTATTTCACAATACCTATCATACATTTTAGAACTCATTTATACCTTCACTTTCTCATACCAGAGAAATGACACAGTATTTACACATCTGTGTCCTATTTATTTTACTACATGAATATGTCTTCAAGGTACATTTAAGTATAAATGACTCAAATTTATCATTCTTTTTTTTTTTTTTTTTTTGCTTTTTGAGACAGGGTCTCGTTTTTGTAGTTCAGGCTGGCCCTGAGCTCACTATGGTGCCCAGGCAAGCCGCAGCGAACTCAGCAATCCTCCTGTCTCTGCCTCCTGAGTGCTGGGATTACAGGTGTGAGCCACCACGTCCGGCATTGTGGTATGCGGTGTTGATTGCTGGTGGGCGTGGCTCCATGCCCAGCATTATATGTGGTTACTGGGGATCGAACTCGGGTCCTTGCGCTTGCGAGGCAGGTGCTAGAACCACTGAGCTAACCCTCCAGCCCAAATTTATCATTCTTTATGGCAGAGTAATACTAGGTTTTGTGAAATAGGAAGAATATGTTGAAAGGGAAAAGGATAGGTAGGGGCTAGTAAAGAAGGGAAAGAAAAGTATTTGATAGTAAAAATAAAAAAGGAAACAAAGCTTATGTATATAGGGGGCGGGAAGTTGTAGAGAAGGCAGGGGAATGGGAAAAAATGAGAATCAAGATGTGTCATGCGCTGGTACAAACTGTCAATGTTGAATATGGTATAATGTATATATAAAGTGTACCAATAAAATCAATTTTAAAAAAAGAGGATGAGGATAAAACCTGGGTTCAATCCTCAGTAACATACCCCACCTGCACCCACATGCAAGCATGCTAGCACACATGTACACACACATAAACACACACACATATACAATTTACAGCCCTGAGGCTTCTTAGATATGATACTAAAAGTATAACAACCAGTTGTTATGGTGTGGGGGTGCATGTCTGTAATCCCTGCTTTTGTGGAGATTGAGGCAGTAGGATCATAAATTCAAGGTCTGCCTGGGCAATTTAATGAGACCCTGTCTTAAAATGAAAAATAAATATAGGTGTGTTTGAGCACTATAGATTTGGTTCCTGGTACTGCATAAACTAGAGCAACAACAAGAACACAAAACTAAAAGCATAACCTCCAAAGGAAAAAGATGGACAAATTGAATGTTACTAAAATTCAAAACTTGCCAGGCGTGGTGGCTCACACCTGTAATCCCAGCACTCGGGAGGCAGAAGCAGGAGGATTGCTGTGAGTTTGAGGCTTGACTGGGCTGCATAGTGAGCTCAGGGCCAGCCTGAACTATAAAGCGAGACCCTGTCTCCAAAAGAAAAAAAACCCAAACCTTTAAAAAAAAAAATGGAAAACTTTGGAGGCTGGGGTTATGGCTTAGTGGTAGAGCTCTTGCTAAGCATATGCAAAACTGGGGGGTTGACCCTCAACATCAAACACACACACATACACACACATGTACACACATGTGTGCTTGCATGCACACAATGAAAGTGAATATATAACCCATAAAACTGCAAATAAATATGTACGTAATCTATACAGTAAGAGTCTAATATCAAGAAAATGTAAAGCACTTTTTACAACTCAGGAACCAAAAGATAAGCAAACTAACAAATCCACACAGGGCTTGAGTAGATATTTCTCTAAAGAAGATACACAAATGGCCAAGTACATGAAAAGATGTCCAGTATTAGTCTTTAGGGAAATGGAAACTACAGTACAATGAGCTACTATACCACACAGGATGGTTGTAAGATCTTGTAAATAGTGGAATCTAAGAAGTGTTGTAGAGGATGTGGAGAAGTAGGAAGCTTTGTCGGGAGTGTAAAGTAGTAGAGCTACTGTGGAAAGTAGTAGTTTGGTGATTTCTCAGTAAGTTAGCTGGTATTATGATGTGCCTCAGTAGCTCCACACTTGGGTGTACACAGTCTTCTGTTTGTACACAGAGGATTGGTTCCAGAACCCACTGTGAAGATCAAATGCTTTGTATGTATACGTCCCTTATATAAAATAGTAAAGGATCTACATACACATAATCCACATGATCCTCTGGTATTATGCTTTAATGTTTAGTAGAATACTTAATACTATGTTATTTCCACATAGATAGTTGTTTTTTCTTTGCAGTGCTGGGGTTTAAATTTATGTTGACACACTAAGCAACTGCTCTACCACTGAGCTGCACCCCTGGTAAATAGTTGTTATATTGTCTTGTTCAAGGAATAATGCAAGGAAAAAAGTATATACATGTTTGGTAAAGACAACATTTTTTCTCTGAGAAAAAAAAATTTTTTTTTTGAGACAGGGTCTCGTTTTGTAGTTCAGGCTGGCTCTGAGCTCACTATGTACCCCAGGCAAGCTTCAAACTCAGCAATCCTCCCATCTCTGCCTCCTGAGTGCTGGGATTACAGGCGTGAGCCACCATGCCTGGCACTGTGATATGTGGTATTGATCACATACAGCATTGTATGTGATTACCAGAATCAAACTCAGGACCTTGTGCTTGCATGGCAGGCGCCAGAACCACTGAGCTAACCGTCCAGCCCAGAAAAATATTTTTTTGAGACAGAGTCTTGCTATGTAGTTCAGACTGGCTTTGAACTCACTTTGTAGCCCAGGTTGGCCTTGAATTTGAAGTGATCTCCTTGCCTCAGCTTCCCAAGTGCTGGGATTATAGGTGTGTGCCACAGGCCTAGCCTCCCCTGAATTTTTTTTTTTTTTTTTTTTTTTGAGACAGGGTCTTGCTTTGTAGTTCAGGCTGGCCCTGAGCCCCCTATGTAGCCCAGGCAAGCCTCGAACTCAGCAATTCTCCTGTCTCTGCCTCCCGAGTGCTGGGATTACAGGCGTGAGCCACCATGCCCGGCTCCCCTGAATATTTTTATTCCCAGTCAGTTGAATTGATGGTGGGGAACCTATAAACATGAAAGTCCGACTGCAAAAATATTTACCCAAGTACTTGTACAGGCATGTTCTTAAAAGTGTTATTTACAGTAACTAGAAAATAAAAACAACACATATATGGGAATCCGACCCATAGTGCTCTAACACTAAGCTATGTACCCAGCTATAAGGGTCAGCTGATGAGTGGATAAATATAAAATGTTAATGTCCATACAGTGTAATACAGGATGGAATGAAGTTCTAATATATCCTATAACATGGATGAATCTTGTAAACATAGTGAGAGAAGCTAGACACAGAAGATTACATATTATAAAGTCTCACTTACATGAAATGTCCAGAATATGAAAAATCTTTAGAGATGAAAGAAATTTGTGGTTCCCAGAAACTAAGGGTGGAGAGTAACTACTTACTTAGTATAGAATTTCCTGTGGGGTGAGGAAAATTCTGGAACTAAACAGTGGTGATGCTTATGGGACATTTTGACTATACTAATGGTAACCATGTTGAATTTTTTTGGCCAGAATTAAAAACAAATTATTCTAGTTACCTGACCTTAATTTCACATGTAAATGTCATTCTGATCAAAAAGTATTTGAGTTTACAACAGACTAGACTTAAAATTATGGCTCTCCTCCAATTAGCTTTTCTTTTTTGAGAGCAGCTCTTGCTATGTATGTAGTTTGGACTGGTTTTGAACTCACTATGTAGTCTAAACTGGCCTCAAAACTGCAGTGATCCTCCTGCATTTGTTTCCTGATTGCTGGGATTATAGGTGTGTGCCACCACATGAGCTGTAATTAGCTTGGTTTGTTTATTTATTTATGTACTGAGAATTAAGTCTAGGCCTTTGAAGTGGATTACATCTCTAGCCCTTTTAATTTTTTTTATTTTGAGACAAGGTCTCTTTAAATTCCCTTTCATAGGGGGCTGGAGTTTTAGCTCAGTGGTTCTAGCACCTGCCTAGGTGCCTGCCTAGAAAGCACAAGGTCCTGAGTTCATCCCAGTAACAACATACAACAATACCAGGCGTGGTGACTCATACCACCAGCAATCAGTACCACATACTACAATGCTGGGCGTGGTGGCTCACGCCTATAATCCCAGCACTAGGGAGGTAGAGGCAGGAGGTTTGCCTGGGCTACATAGTGAGCTCAGGGCCAGCCCGAACTACAAAGCGAGACCCTGAAAAAATATTAATGTGCATCTACTTCATAGTGAAACAAATGAACTTGAGCTATGTTTTTCTCTACTCATGCCTAGGAGAAGAACTGTAGTCATGAAGTGACAGTTGTCCTATTTTCTAGAACTTTCTATGATGCAAAAGCTATCGGTGAGTAACTTTCTCCTGTAGTTACTTGTTTTTGAGACAAAGTCTCACTGTGTTGTTTGGGCTGGCCCCTAATTTCTGGGCTCAAGTGATCCTTCTATCTCAGCATCTCTAATAGCTGTAGCTATAAGTGTGTAACAGTTATACCTGGCTTCCTACAGTTATATTTCATTAATTGACCTCCACTTCCTTTTCAGCCATTCTTTTTCACCATACTATTGATTTTCTCACCTTTCTTACAGAAATACAGTAAGATAGAAAATAGCACAATCTATTAGAGATTATGGGCTGGAGATGTAGCTCAGTGGCACTGACCCTGCCTGGCAAGCTCAAAGTTGTGAATTTGATCCCTGGTACTGGGTGGGAGTGAGTGGAAGAGGTTGTAAGAGGCTTGTGGACTGTGATCATCCTAAAAGCAACTTAATAGGTAAAGTGATCTGTATTTTTTGTGATGCACTTCAATTTGACAACTGTTAGGCAGTCATTAAAAGTATATTTCTTTTCTGGTACTGGGATTTGAACTCAGCACCTTGCTCTTGCCAGGCAGGCTCAGAGCTATTGAGCTAAATACCTGGACCCCAAAACTACATTTCTTTTTTCAATCTGCTCTACATTCTTCATTTTTTCTGTTTCAGATGAATTTCCTGAAATAAACCGAGCCTCAATTCGACAGGATCACAAAGGGCAATTTTACGAAGACTTTTACAAGTATGTCTGAGCGCCTCACTGTGTCTTTCATTTACTTAAGGTTGTTTCTTTCCTAATTTAAACCTTACCCCCCCAAAGAAAAGGCTCAACAAACTAAAGTTAATTTTGGAATAATTTAGTTACAAATGGTATAATATAGAGACTTCCTATATACCTTCACCTAGTTTTATCTGATGTTAACATTGCATAACCAAGTTACATTTGCCTAATGTCATAGCTTCTGAGGATCTATTTTATAATACTTCTTTCAGAGTAGTAGTGCAGAATGAACGAAGAGAAGAGTGGACTTCACTCCTCGTGACCATTAAAAAGCTCTTCATCCAATATCCAGTGTTGGTGCGACTGGAACAGGCAGGTACTGCATCCACATAATTGAAGGGGTGGCAAGGAAAGGAGGTATAGGGTGGAGGCGGGACTGAGAGAAGAGATTCATCTATGTACATTTCTGCTACTGTTTCTCTGTTGTTGTTGTTCTTTTTTAATTTTAAAAATTTATTTATTTTTGTTTTTATGGGGACAGGTTCTTGCTTTGTAGTTCAGGCTGGCCCTGAGCTCACTATGTAGCCCAGGCAAGCCTTGAACTCAGTAATACTCCTGCCTCTGCCTCCCAAGTGCTGAGATTATAGGCGTGAACCACCAAGCCCAGTTTTGTGGTATGTGGTACTGATTGCTGGTGGATTTGAGTCACCATGCCTGGTATTGTTATCTGTGGTTGGGGGGGGTGGGGGGGTGTTGATCTCAGGACCTTGTGCTTGCTAGGCAGGCACCAGAACCACTGAGCTAAATGTCTAGGCCCATGTTGTTTTATTTTTTTTTTTTGAGATAGGTCTCACTATGTAGTTCAGGTTGACCTGGAACTCACTACCCCAGGTTGGCCTCAAATTTGTAGTCTCCTGTATCAGTTTCTCAAATTGGGTGGTTATAAGCATCACACCTGGCTCAGGTTTCTATGACTACTTCCATTTGTTTGTTCATTATGAATACAATTAACTTGATAATGTGCCCAAGACAGGGTGTGTGTTTTGGGATTCTCTGTGGAACCAGATATTTTCTGTTTTGTTTTTTGGTTGTTTTTGTTTGTTTGTTTGTTTTTTCTTTTTGAGACAGGGTCTCGCTTTGTAGTTCAGGCTGGCTCTGAGCTCGCTATGTAGTCCAGGCAAGCCTCGAACTCAGCAATCCACCTGTCTCTGCCTCCTGAGTGCTGGGATTAGAGGCATGAGCCACCACGCCTGGCACTGTGGTATGTGGTATTGATGGCTGGTGGGCGTGAGTCACCATACCCAGCCTTGTATGTGGTTACGGGGAATGAACTCAGGACCTTGCACTTGTGAGGCAGGCGCCAGAACCACTGAGCTAAATCTCTGGCCCCACCTGGATAATTTTTGTTGTTGCTGATGCTGTATTTTGTTTTTAAGAGTTCATCTTTCATGAGATATTTTTCCTTCTCTTGTATCTTTGCTTCAGAGGGCTTTCCTCCAGGAAACAATTCTACCTCAGCACAAGGAAACTACCTAGAGGCCATCAATTTGTCATTCAATGGTGAGTAAAGGTGCCACGAGTGCAGTGAACTGTCATCTTGCTTACCACATGGGCATGGCCTTTTCTTTACTAACACCCAAAGACCCAGACCTAGTTGATGATATTCCTGCCTGCCCATTCCCCAGGTTAATTTATAGCAGTAACTTCTGGTTCCATTAATAACCAACATTTATCTCTAGGGGCTTATGTTAGGAAATGGTCTTGTCATATGTTTCTCGTGGTAACACAACTGGAGGGAATCTTGCTTGGATTCTTTGCTACAAACTGTTACCTCAACCCCTTCTAGGTAATTAAATAATAGGAAAAACAACACATTACTTTTAAAGTAATTTAACTTTTTTTTTTTTTTTTTTTTTTTGAGACAGGGTCTCACTTTGTAGTTCAGGCTGGCCCTGAGCTCACTATGTAGCCCAGGCAAGCCCTGAACTCAGCAATCCTCCTGTTTCTGCCTCCCGAGTGCTGGGATTACAGGCGCGAGCCACCACGCCCGGCCTTAAAGTAATTTATGTTCCTAGAATTCAAGTATAGAAAGTTACATGAAATAAAAAGGGTCCCCCTCAGCCCTCCATTCGTGAGTCCTCTTCTAGAAGGAGTCATTGTTTACAATGTTGTTTGGCTTTCTTCCTCCTCCTCCCTGTCCTCCTCCTCCTCTTCTTCCTCTTCCTCACCCCGCCTTTTTTTGAGACAGGGTCTGCTTTTGTAGTTCAGGCTGGCCCTGGACCACTATGTAGCCCTGGCTAGCCTCGAACTCACAACAATCCTCCTGCCTCTGCCTCCTGACTGCTGGGATTGAAGGCATAAGCCACTATGCCTGGCATTCTGGTATATGGTACTGATTGCTGGTAGGCGTGAGTCACCACATCCAATATTGTTGTATTTGGTTTCCAGAGACTGAACTCAGTCTTGTGCTTGCCAGGTAGAGGCCAGAACCACTGAGCTAAATACCTGGCTAAAATCCAACCTGTTTGGCTTCTTAAGGCTTATCCTTGTCTATAGGTAGTAGTAGCTGGGATACTATTATTTGCCAATAACAGAAAACTACTGAGTTAATTTAAACAAAAAGAGAAATCTATTGTCAAGGATGCAGGGACTTAGTAGAGCAGGTAGGAAAGGCCTGAGAGTGTAGTTGGAGCAGGTAGGGACCTTGGTCTCTCTGAGAAACACAATAGTGCAAGTTCCTGGAGCCATATTCAGCACCTAGAAACCCTATCTTAGCTCTTTGTGTAGAATTCCACATGCCAGTAAAATCTGATAGTCCTATTTCCAGATATGTGTCAGCCCAGTATTGGCTAGTGATGATGTGGTTTTACTTTATTGTCTGTATTGCCTTCCCTTGTATCTGTTTCCAGGGACTGGAGAATTCTAGAGCACTGTGTATTTCATTAGAAGCTCTTTTTTTTTTAATTGAATTCTTTACTGGTACTTTGTTTTTTTGTTTTTTTTTTGAGACAGGATCTCACTTTGTAGTTCAGGTTGGCTCTAAGCTCACTATGTAGCCCAGGCAAGCCTCGAACTCAATAATCCTTCTGCCTCTGCCTCCCGAGTGCTGGGATTATAGGCATGAGCCAACACACCTGGTTTTATTGGTACATTTTATATACAGCTCACAATCACAGTCAATATTGAAGAATTTGTACCTGTATATGACACGAGTTAATTCTCATTTTTACCCACATCCCTAGAACCCACCACCCCCTATGTACATGTGCTTTCTTTTTCTTTTTAAATCATATTTATTCTTTCCCCTACCACTTTCCCTTTGAATATTTTCTATTTCACAAAATCAATCATACATTGTAGAACTCATTTACATCTACAGGTTCTCATACCAGAGAAAAGATACAGTATTTACATATCTGTTACCTATTTATTTCACTTATTAGTGTGTCCTCAATGTGTATCCATTTGTGCATAAATGACTCAAACTTGTCATTCTTTATGGCAGAGTAATACTCCATTTTATATTAAAAAAAATCCCACATCTTCTTTATCCAGTCTCCAGTTGATGGGCATTTGGGTTCTCTCCAAGATTGGACTGTCACAAACTCAGCTGCTATGAACATGGGTGCACATCTGTCTTTATGATATGATTCTTTTCATTCTTTCTGGTATATCCTAGCAGGGGCATAGCAAGGTCAAATGGGACCTCTAATCCTAGTTTTCTTTTCTTTTTTTTAAATTGAATTCTTCATTAGTACATTTTATATATAGCTCACAATAATCCTAGTTTTCTGAGGAATTTCCACACTATCTCCACGATGGTTGCACCAGTCTACATTCCCACCAACAGTGGAGAAGGGTTCCTTTCTCCCCACAGCCTCACTCGCATTTATTGTTGCTTAATTTCACAATAGCAGTCATTCTTTGTGGAGTGAGATGAAATCTCAGTGTTATTTTCATCTGCATCTCTCGAATGACCAGTGGGGTTGAGCATTTCTTCATATGTAGAAGCTCTTTTTGTTACTTTTTGTTATTTTGAATGTCACTGACTTTCTATAGGATGAATTGTGGAGGCCAGAAGTAACTTTCTATCTTTGCAAAGCCATACTGTGTGTCTGGTACATTCTCTCTTAAGTATTGTTTTAAATTAATATTTGATTCTTAGAAGTTTCAATAGACTCCTTGGTGAATGACTTAAATTTGTGACATTAAATTTGAGTATTTAAGGCTGGACAAGGCAAATATAAGCCATCAATGAGGGAGATTGATAAAGGGAACAGTGACTCAGTTCTATGTTCAAGGAGTTGTTAATGTAGAGAAGGAAAGGGATAGCTACACCAGTAGCTAGGATTAGGTGAAAGCATGGCAGTTACTACAATGAAATTTATACAAAATATTCTGAAAGCACAGATATGCTTCTCTGTCTCTAGTTTCTGAAAAGGTATGATGTCATGATGTGGGACATTTTTGTTTTATTTCAAGTGTTTGACAAGCACTACATCAACCGGAACTTTGACCGAACTGGACAGATGTCTGTGGTGATCACACCTGGGGTGGGTGTCTTCGAAGTGGACCGTTTACTCATGATCCTGACCAAGCAGCGGATGATAGATAATGGTAACACTCCTTGGTTTGTGCTCATTCACGTTCATAGCCTTCCTTGCCATTAGGACTCTTGAGATTCACTGGTTTCCTAGATTATGAGGAATTCCACCAAGTCTTCTGTGCATTAGGAGATCTGGGGATGTCAGGAGAAGTAGGCTGACCAAAGAGTTCCGTGACTGAATCATTTTTGAGAAGTGCTGGGTCATACACAGTTCCACATGTTCCATAATTGTAGGTTTTTCTTAGTTTTTAATATGTTATTGTATCATCTTTATCACTAACGTGAGTATCTGGTACCCTGTGTCTCCAAGCATATTTGCCCCTAGAGCCTCTTTCCTAGGGTGACTGTTTCAAGGTTCTAGTATACCATCAGCCCATCTTGGAGTACATCAGCAGTTTATCTAGCCTAATCCTCCCTCCAGATATGCTATGCATCCTCCCCTGGCCTTGTGTACTCCCTGCCCCCTAGTTCAATTATGTTTCACCAGCACTGTCGAGTGGGGAAAGTAAATCCTGTTTGCCAATAAGATGATCCTGTTAAGTGATTTGGATTATTTTATGTTTTACTGAGATTATAAGGTTCCTTCTACTTCTTGGCCTTGAAACTTGAATAATGGAACCCTGGTTGTCTTTGTTCACAAATTGTACCCGTCAAGGAACTCAAAGACTTAACTGTCAAACACTGAGTAGTGGCAGACAGAGTCGGCCTGGGCAACAAAGTAAACAAACTGCATCAATTGACCTCTTTGGTGCAGAGGCAGCACTGGTGAGGTTATAAACTGTAGGATGCTGAGTTGGCTTCACCTCATGCCAAGTTAAATAATATCATCAGTCGATTGGGACACTTACCTTTGCTACTGTCCTGCCCGCCCAACTCTTTTTTGTCTTTTCTTTTTAGGTATTGGTGTGGACTTGGTTTGCATGGGAGAGCAACCATTACATGCTGTCCCATTGTTCAAGGTAATTAGATTTTGGGTTTGCTTTCTAGGGGCATGTGGGAGAATAATTAAACATAAAATTAACTGGTGCAGTTCCATCTCCTGCTTTTTTTTCTAGTTTATCTATGTTGGCTTTTTCCCTTACAGCTACACAATCGGAATGCTCCTCGGGATTCACGCCTGGGCGATGACTATAATATTCCTCATTGGATAAACCATAGGTGGGTATGATTTTAGGTAACAGTGGATAGGGTTTCAGAGGGCTTCCTTGGTATTTTTTTCTTTCAGTCTTCTAACCTGTGTTTGATCACTAACAGTGCAAAAAAGAATGTGGAAACTGAAGTTCTGACATTTGCTTAAAGCTTCTTTATGTGCAAAGCAGGCTGGGTATGGTGGCAGCACTCTGTAGTCCAAGTTGCAAGTTCAAGTGCAGGCTGGGCTACTCAGGTCCTATATCAAATTAAAAAATAAAAATGGACTTGGTATATAGCTCAGTGCAAAGACTCTGGGTTCAAACCTTTTTAAAAAGGTAGTAATGTTAAAAGAAAAACAAAGAGATAGGCACCCACAAACAGCACCCCCATAAAAGCAATTTGGTATGATTTAGTTTAATAGAAGCCTACCCTTCTTTCTGGTATTACTTTATCATTTATATCCTTTATAATTTATGATTAGGAAGAGAGTAGCAGCCTCTAGTTAGTATTGTCCTTGATACTATGTAGGGAGGTCAGATGCTAGGGGTTTACTGGACAACAGGTGGCATTCTTATGTTGTTGTTTTTTTTTTTTGGTCCTGGGAATGAAACTCAGGACCCTGCGCTTGCCAGGCAGGTGCAGTGCCACTGAGCTACATCCCCAGCCCCTGGTTCTTGTATAACAACTAATCAGTGAAAATTGCTTCATGGTCCATTGGTTATATACTAATACTTTCTCCTTTTAGTTTTTGTTTTTTTGGTTATAGTTGTTTGTTTTTTGGCTTATAGTTAGAGATTTGATGGAAGGTAGGCATCAGTTAACATTTCAAACCTCACTTGCAAGTTAATGATAAAAGAAAATATAATGAAATTTGTGTAGAATGGAAAAGGTACATATCCTTCATTCACTTATTCATTCAATCGTTGAATTCGTGTGAAAAGTATTATGATGTGAACAGACTTCATCTCTCCCAATGAAGAGGTCATTATCCAGTTAGGAAGTAGGACTAGCACATGCATAACGTGTTCATGGGAAAAAAAAAGAATAGAACAGTCGGGCGTGGTGGCTCACACCTGTAATCCCAGCACTCGGGAGGCAGAGACAGGAGGATTGCTGAGTTCGCGGTGGCTTGCCTGGGCACCATAGTGAGCTCAGGGCCAGCCTGAACTACAAAGCAAGACCCTGTCTCAAAAAAAAAAACAAAAAAAAGAATAGTTCAAAGCATTGTTAATGTTTTGTAGCAATCATAAAAGAAGTTAGAATTGGGAAGAGCATTGAAGACTTAAAGATAGTCAAAGGAGAGCTGGTCTATATTAGGGAGTGCAATTTTTGTCTTAAAGTTTAATGACCTTGTTTATCCTTTTTACAGTTTCTACACATCTAAAAGCCAACTCTTCTGTAACAGTTTTACTCCACGGATAAAATTGGCTGGCAGGAAGGTAAGTTCTACCAACACCCAGAATCTTTATTTATTTATTTTTTTGAGACAGGGTCTCGCTTTGTAGTTCAGGCTGGCTCTGAGCTCACTATGTAGCCCAGGCAAGCCTCGAACTCAGCAATCCTCCTGCCTCTGCCTCCCAAGTGCTGTGATTATAGTCGTGAGCCACCACACCCGGCATTGTGGTATGTGGTATTGATTGCTGGTGGGTGTGAGTCTCCACGCCCAGCATTGTATGTGGTTACCGGGGATTGAATTTAGGACCTTGTGCTTGTGAGGCAGGTGCTGGAACCACTGAGCTAACTCTCTGGCCCAACACCCAGAATCTTTAGGGACTGCCACACACTGGTATGCTGTGATACCTTTATTTCTACACAGGGTCTTTTTTTTTTTTTGAGACAGGGTCTCGCTTTGTAATTCAGACTGTCCCTGAACTCACAACAATCCTCCTGCATCTGCCTCCTGAGTGCTGGGATTATAGGCCTGAGCCACCACGCTCAGCATTGTTATATGTGGTATCAGGGATTGAATTTGGAACTTTGCGATTGCCAGGCAGATGCCAGAACCACTGAGCTGAATCCCTGGCCCAACTTTTTATAGTTTTTATAGTAGATAAAAGGTAGGGACATGGTGTGTAGCTCCATTGTAGAGAGCTTGCCTTGCATGCACAGGACTCTGAGTTTGAGCCCCAGCACCAGAGAAACAAAGCAATGCAAACCCCAGACTGGAAGAAATCTCTACCCCTGTAATCCTAGCATTTAAGAGGCTGAAGCAGGAGGATTATGAGTTTGAGGCCAGCACAGACTACATAGCAAGACCATGTCTCAAAAAAAAAGAACAGATACTTCAATTTATTATGATTTGACTTTGGAGAGTTGAGACCACTTAGTGGAAATAATGATACACATACACATTGTAGCAAAATGGGGAATATAATAAAACAATCATAGTAGTAAAGAAATGAAAATTCAGACAAGACGGGATTTTTTTTTTTAGCTTACCAAATAGGTTTAAAATATATAAATAATTATGACATATTGGAGAAAATATGTTGAGTTTGGTACCTGAGTACCTGGTTGATGTAAGATACATTTGCAAAGCAGTTCAGCCCTGTATATCAAGAGCAATGCAAGTGTTCACACTCTTTCACCAGTTAATTCCAGTCTGGGCATGTAGAGTAAGAAAATAATTGAACACATTATATGCAAATAGGTCCTGGACTAACAGTAAGAAGTTGAAAACAAAGCATTTACTGAATAAAACATGAAATGTCCAATTTATGGAATATATTTGCAACTAATAAAAATTCCATTTTAGGGACCGGAGATTTAGCTCAGTGGTTCCGGTGCCTGCCTAGCAAGCACAAAGTCCCTGGTTCAATCCCAGTAACCACATACAACCATACTGGGTATGGTGACTCACACTCACCAGCAGTCAGTATACCATATACCACAAGGCTGGGTGTGGTGGCTCAGGTTTGTAATCCCAGCACTCGGGAGGCAGAGACAGGAGGATTGCTAAGTTTGAGGCTTGCCTGGGCTATGTAGTGAGCTCAGGGCCAGCCTGAACTACAAACCAAGACCTTGTCTTAGCAAAAAAAAGCCATTTAAGAACCTGAAAAAGTGTTTTTGATTTAGTATGAGGAGAAAAACAGGCTGTTTGCAGGCCCATCCCAGAGTGCCCTTCCCCAGGTGCCTGTTTGAACAGAGCTGAGTTCTCTGAAGGCTGTGTTTCCTCCTTTCCTCTGTTCCCCTCCTCTCCCCCCTTTCTTTCATTCCCAGCCTCCCTCTCTTTCCCTCCTCCCTTTCCCCTTTTCTCCTTTCCTTCCCTCCCTTTCTTTCCTTCTCCCCTTTCTTCCCTCTCTCTTCTTCCTATCTTTCTTTTTCTCCTCCCTGTTTTCCTCTTCCACTTTAATGTTACTCTTCTAATAGAAAAGCATTAATTTGGAGGGATATGAGAACTCCTAAACTGGGCTCTCTGAGGTTATAAGATGCTGCGAGATGGGATTCTGCCTACAAAGGGTCTTCTGTCTGCTAAGGTTTTATACCTTCATACAACCATTCTCAGCAAAGTGAAACATGGAGGAACCTCTTCGTAGTTTGATAATTTCAAAAATAAAAATGATTATTCTTACATGAGGCTTGAGAGTCCTGGAAAATATTATAAAAAAAAATTTTAAGGGCTGGAGATTTAGCTCAGTGGTTCTGGCGCCTGCCTAGCAAGCGCAAGGTCCCTGGTTAAATCTGGGTAACCACATACAACAATAACAGGCGTGGTGGCTCATGTCTGTAATCCCAGCACTTGGGAGGCAGAGGCAGGAGGATTGCTGAGTTGGAGGCTTGCCTGTGCTACATAATGAGCCCAGGGCTAGCCTGAACTATAACGGCAGAAATATTTTCAAAAAAGAAGAAGCTATAAAAAAATATTAAAGTGTTATCTCTGTCATTTTTTTCCTTCACCTTCTTATCCCGTTTTGGTAAATCGGGTAAGCAGTGGTGTGCTCAGCTCTGGGAGTATCAGCAAAGGAGCAGTAGGCTTATGGAGGAGGAAGTTGTAGAGTTTGGGGCCCAGCCATGGTAGAATACATGCAGTTGTGGACTGACCAAGAGTCTGAACATCTGGACTTGGATTTTGCTTCTACCAGCTGCTAACTGTGTAACTTAGGGCAAGTCCTTTCTTCCCCTTAGAACTGAGTTATCTCGTCCGTGGAGTTCATGCTTCCACTAGAGAGGGCTGTGAGAGTCACTGAGCTGCGAGGCAGAAACCTCCCAGGACCCAGAAGCCGTGACACTGTGGTAGGCAGGTGTCAGATGTTATCTCTTTCCTTTTCATCAGTTACAGGGAGAGTTAAGACATGGTCTCTGCCCTGGGAAGCAGTTGTGTGTGTACTGGACATTGTGATAAATTCTGTTCTGTCAGAGGAGAGAGTGATTAAATATCTATTTAATTTTATAGCCTGCCTCTGAGAAAGCAAAAAATGGCCGTGATACATGTAAGTATATTTTGAGATCTTTTATTATTTTAAAAAGAATCAGCTCCCCCAGGTGACAAAATTATGTGTGATCTCTTAAAAAGGTTCACAGAAAAGCCAGGAGACCCGAGTTTCCTTTGCGTCCTCTGTGGAAGGCCCTTTACTCACCTTGTATTTTTGTCACGTCAGCTGTGGGACATGTGATGATAAAACAGTGTTGTTGTGTTTTTCCCCCCATCCTGGGTCAACTGTAGGGATTAGGGAGGAATTTTAAAGCACTAAACATACAAAGATATTTTTTAAGTGGGACTACGGGAGAGTGAAATGTTGCCAACTCTTACCTTTATTTAGTGCTACACTATTTCTGTGTTATTTTGACATGTAATTCATTAATCTCAACAATCTACCGAATCGCTTATTATTCCATTCCACTTTTATGGTAGATGAACACCTATTCCTTGCAGATTTTGATGATGGATCTTCTGCAGACACCTGTTTAAAAAGAGTTTGTGTGACAGTTTGTAATGTTTGTGTGTTTCAGCTCTTGGGACTCCAAAGGAATCTGAGAGTGCTCTTCCCATCCAAGTAGACTATGATGCCTATGATGCGCAAGTGTTCAGGCTGCCTGGCCCATCCCGGGCTCAGCGCCTTGCCACCTGCAGGTTTCTGCCACATTCACTTGGGGTTGCATATAAAAATTGTGTAGGAAAAGCTGAAGTTCAACAGGGACCTTTATGAGATCAACCTTAAAAATGTTTTAAATCGGCCAGTTGGCCCAAAGAAAGCTGTGTCATATAGATCATCAGAGTCTGTTTTTAAGCTTTTTGGTCTAGCTGTTTTATTTGCCATGAAGTACTGTTTCAAAATAAGGAGAAGATTGTTCAGTTTTTTTCTACCCAAGAGAAGCAATTCATAAATTCCAGAGTCGTCCTCTTGCTTGCTGAGCTGGACTAATATAGATCTTTGGACTCAGTTTCTTTTAGGTTTATTTTTCCCAGGGGGCAAGAACTTTTCTTTAATTCTTGCCTGTAAAACTTGCTTTGTGCTATTTGGTCATATTGTAGTTGCTAATTGTGATAGAGTTAGATCTAGCAGCCTATCTCTGGATCTTGTATGACAAAACTTTGTCTCCTCCAAATTAGATATGTTATATTTTCTTTAAATGCTTGATAGTCTTGGATTTTATGCACCGGGCTTTCTTCTGCCTACCTGTCCGTCTCTCCTTTTCCCTTTCTCTTGCTTCAACATATTGGGAAGTGAATCCTGGGATGCTTTACCGTTGAGCTACAGCCTTTTAAAATTTTTTAAAAATTTTAAGACAAGGGCTCACAAACTTCCCCAGGCTGGCCTCAAACTTTCGATCCTCATACTTCAGCCTTCTAAGTAGCTGAGATTATAGGTGTTCACTACCACACCCAGCTACTACTTTTTTTTTTTTTTTTTGAGACAGGGTCTTGCTTTGTAGTTCAAGCTGGCCCTGAGCTCACTATGTAGCCCACGCAAGCCTTGAACTCAGCAATCCTCCTGCCTCTGCCTTCCAAATGCTGGGATTACAGGTTTGAGCCACCAAGCCTGGCATTGGTGGTATGAGGTACTGATTGCCAGTGGGCGTGGCCACCATGCCCAGTGTTGTTGTATGTGGTTACTAGGGATTGAACCAGGGACTTTGTGCTTGCGAGGCAGGCGCTGGAACCACTGAGCCAAATCTCTGGCCTCCAGCTACTACTTTTTTGTGTAGAATTATTTTTCAGTAAGACTAGCTTATCTACCCCTTAGTAACATGAGCCCATATTTTAGCCCATTTTTAGATTTATAGAGCACAACTGATTAGAATTTTGTGGCAAATGAGCTAATGGTGGACATGTATTTTCTTTTTTTTTGAGACAGGGTCTCGCTTTGTAGTTCAGGCTGGCTCTGAGCTCTCTATGTAGTCCAGGCAAGTCTCGAACTCAGCAATCCTCCTGCCTCTGCCTCCCGAGTGCTGGGATTACAGGCGTGAGCCACCACGCCTGGCACTGTGGTATGTGGCATTCATGGCTCGTGGGCATGAATCTCCATGTCCAGCATTGTATGTGGTTACCAGGGATTGAACTCAGGACTTTGCGCTTGCGAGGCAGGCGCTGGAACCACTGAACTAATCCTCCGGCCCTGGACATGTATTTTCTGTCTTTTTCTCTCATCCTCAGAATCTGTAGAGCTGAGTAAGTGCCAGTAGCAGCTCTTCTATATGAGGATGCTGAGTAGGTGCATAATAGTAACTAATTAGTGTTCTTCTTCTGAGTCTTTATGTTTTTATTTTTTAAAGATGGGATCTTGGGCCGGAGGGTTAGCTCAGTGGTTCCGGTGCCTGCCTCGCAAGCGCAAGGTCCTGAATTTGATCCCCGGTAACCACATAGAATGCTGGGAGTGGAGACAACGCCCACCAACAATCAACACCACCTACTACAATGCCGGACATGGTGGCTCACGCCTGTAATCCCAGCACTCAGGAGGCAGAGACAGGAGGATTGCTGAGTTCGCGGCGGCTTGCCTGGGCACCATAGTGAGCTCAGGGCCAGCCTGAACTACAAAGCGAGACCCTGTCTCAAAAAGCAAAAAAAAAAAAAAAAAGATGGGATCTTGCTACCGGTGCATTGGCCATGCTAACCTTGAACTCTTGGATATAATCAATCTTCCTGCCTTAGCTGCCTAGGTAGCTGGTCTGCAGGCATTTACCACAATGCCTTATTGTACATTGTACAAGTGCGTCTTACTTAGAGCAGTGTTTGTTGTAGGTGGCTCAGCATATATTGGTGCTCAAGTACTTAACTATTGAAGTAATTAACATGCAGTCCACAGTTGGGATCTATGTTCAGGCTATGTGTAAGCTTTAACTTTATAGAAAGTCCTTCTTGGAGAAAAGAAACAGCTCTGATACCAGAAGGGAAGCTCTATGACAGGCAGATTCTCACATTCTGAGAGCAGGGCAGGGTCCCCCTCACCTCTCACTTCTTTCTTTTTTAATCTTCCTCTTTGAGATTTTCTCCTTTGGGAGGTTTATCTTTTAATAAGAAAATACTGCTTTTGAAGAAATACTCAAACATGCTCAAAGAGACTAATATGAACAGGTTATCAACATGTTGCCAGTCATTTTCATGACTTCTCCAACATTTTAAATTTTGGCTGGAGTGTTTACAAAACCAGGCCCAGGCATCCATCCCCCTCCCCCACATACCTGAATATGCTGCAGTGTTTAGTGTTAACAAATGAGCACTCATTTAATAGTTGAGCAAGCCTCATACTTGTAATCCCAGTTATTTGAGAGGCTGAACCAGGAAGATCAAAACTTTGAGGCCACCCCGGGAAACTTAGTGAAACACTGTCTCAAAATAAAGTATAAAAAGGGCTCCATGATAGAGTATCCCTGGGTTTAATCCCTAATACTGGGAGTGGGACAGGGCAGAAGACAAGATGAAGACAAAGAAAAGGAAGAAGGAGAAAAGGAGGGAAGTGGATGAGGAGGAAGAATTTTTAAAAAATATATCTTCACAATACCATTTTTACTAGTAACAAAATGTCAGTTCATATTCAGATTTCCCAGTTGTCTCAGAAATGTTTCTGGAGTTGATTGAATTGGGATCTAAATAATACTCATATGTTGCATTTAGTTATGTCTTTTTTTTATAAGCATGGAATATTGTTTTCCTCATTTAGCTGATTTTTTAATGTTTAATTATTCCTCTGTTCTTTGAATTTCCTATAGACTGACAACTATCTTTAGAGATTTGATTAGATTTAGGTTCCATTTGGGAGCCAAGAAAACTTCTCTGGTGGCACCGTACACTTTCTTTCATATCACATTTTTAGTGATGTGAGCTCGATCGGTGACGTCAGACTGAGAACTGGCAGCCACAGCTCCTCTCACACTGCTAAGGCAGAGTATCTCTTACATTATTTTCTGAGATCATAGATCATATTGGAGTTTTTGTCATTTGTTCTCTAAGTGGCTTGAGCTAGTCACGTTTTGAAGTTTTAACTAGAGGTAGAACTGAAGCCCTCCCTTGGTGATAACTTGTCTTGTGCCTGGCAGGTCTGTGCGTGAGAGAGAGAATCACAATCGCAAAAGTGCCAGCTCCTGTGATGTCTCATCCAGCCCTTCCCTGCCAAGCCGTGTGCTGCCCGCTGAAGAAGTGAGGAGCCAGGCTTCTGATGATAGTTCCCTGGGCAAAAGCGCCAACATCCTGATGATCCCACACCCCCACCTGCACCAGTATGAAGTCAGCAGCTCCTTGGGCTACACTAGTACTCGAGGTCAGTCAGTGCTGATGCACAGGCAGAAATGGGCAAAGCTAGGGACAACTGTTTTCTATAGGCCAGGTTAGGAGTGGCAGGGAGTGGTCAGGGTGGGGCATGGGGAATTCCAAATCTGAATTATTCTCATGGCAGTAAAAGTGGTGCAAATCATACTAGAGGTTAGGTATGTGTCCATTACACTACTTTTATCCATATCCTTTCTTACTGTATCAGTATAACTGTATAATTTTGCATATGTTAATATGGAGCTTTTTGTAGGCCCAGGATGAAAGAGGTTTGATTATCTCCTTAACATTTTCATTTGTGCCATTCTTAGAAGAACCTATGTCCTATATAGTCATTCCTCTGCATTTGCGGTTTCTGCATCCACAGATTCAGCCAACTTTGACTGAAAATATTCAATAAAAAGGTCGACCCTTTACATGTGCAAACTTTTTGTCATTCTCTAAACAGTTCAGCATAATAATTATTTACATAGTATTAGGTATTATAAATAACATAGAGATGATTTAAAGCATATGTGTGGACCATATGTAAACACCATACCATTCTATGTAAAGGAGTTTGGTATCTGCAGGGATTCCTAGAGCCAGTCTTCCCCAGATACCAAGGAATGAGTGTATCTTGTTTCATTCTCAGGTAACCTGTGCTCACTCTAATCTGACTTGCACTAAGGGACCCAGGGGCTAAGTCTTACCTTGTTCGTGCAGTAGCAGCTGCAGCTCAAATTTATAGGTACCTTCCGACTTCTTAAATTTTTTTTTTTAAGTTTTAAAATACATTTGTGAGAGAGTTCAAAAGGAGTACAGGAAGTTTCCAGTGTGCCCTTTACTCCTTCTCTCAGTGATAACATCTTGCACAACTATAGTATAATACTAAAACTAAGAAATCACCTCGCTGCAGTCTGCAGAGCTGATTCTTTTTTTTTTATTTTTTTTGAGACAGGGTCTTGCTTTGTAGTTCAGGCTGACCCTCAGCTCACTATGTAGCCCAGGCAAGCCTTGAACTCAGCAATCCTCCTGCTTCTGCCTCCCGAGTGCTGGGATGACAGGCCTGAGCCACCACGCCCAGCACTGTGTGGTATGTGGTATTGATTGCTGGTGGGCGTGAGTCACCACACCCAGTATTGTATGTGGTTACCAGATCGAACTCAGGGCCTTGCGCTTGCGAGGCAGGCGCTGGAACCACTGAGCTAAATCTTCAGCCCCAGAGCTGATTCATTTTTCACCAGTTTTACATGTATTCATCTCTATATTTCAGTGTAATTTTATCTCATAAAGATTCATGTAGCCATCACTGCAGTTAAGCTACAGAACAATTGCATCAAGTTCCAGGCTCCTCACTTCCCCTTTATAGCCACACCCTCTGAGGAAGAGTCATTTTCCACCACAATTCAATTACTTAAGAATATTATCTAAGTGCACCAGGAAGGGTGGTGCCTGACTATAATCTCAGCACTTTGGGAGGTTGAGGCAGGAGGATCATACATTCAAGCCTAATCTGGATAATTTTAGCAATTTAGCAAGATCCTGTCTCAAAATAAAAAATGAAAAGGGTATGGGGAATATGTAGGTATATAACTCAGTGCACAGGCTCTGAATTCAATTCCTAGTGATACACACACACACACACACACACACATACAAATGTACATGGAGGGTTATATAAATGGGAAGTGATCTATCCGGCTGCCTCTATGTGTGTATCTGTCTGTTTTTATTTTCCCTAGTTCAAAGCAAAAAAAGGAAATTTCAAGAGACATAGTAACAGGTATTTAATTATATCACCTTTAAAATTATATAATGCATCCTATATTGATTTATATTTTCTATTCAAAGGAATTTTAATACATTTTAAAATTTCTGTGTGAGCTTTTTCCCATTTTTTGAAATATTTCTTTGTCTAACAGTTACTCTCATTTTGTTGAAAATATTTCTAGAAAGATTCATAATAAGGGGTTAATTGAATGTTAAAAATCTTTGTTATTCTAAGTCAAATGTTCTGGGGACATCAGATTGCTCTTTATTCCAAGTAGTTTTGAAATAGTTTTTCTAAAAAACATCTGAATAGTAGGATTAATTTTAATATTCTTTAATAATATTTAAGAATTTATTATAAAATCCAAAAACAGTTCAGTGGAATAGTGCATGGCACAATTTATGGACCCTTAATTTTCTGTTTTTGTTATATTTAAAAGTACATACTTGTTGGGTATAGTGGTACACACCTGTAATCCCCAGTATTTAGGAGGAGGAGGCAGAGGCAGGAGGGATCACTGTGAGTTCCAGGCCAGCCTGAACTGTACAAGACCATGACTAAAAATAAAGGATACTTGTCTTTTTGTTAATTGGGTTTTCTTCTTCTTTTTTTTAATTTTATGAGACAGGGTCTTGCTTTGTAGTTCAGGCTGACCCTGAGCTCACTATATAGCCCAGATTGGCCTTGAACTCACAGTAATCCTCCTGCTTTTGCCTCCTGAGTGCTGGGATTACAGCATGAGTCACCACGCCTGGCATTGTGATATGTGGTACCTGGGATCGAACTGGGATCTCCTCGAGCTTTCAAGACGGATGTGGAACCACTGGGCTAAATCCTCAGCCTTGAATGTTCTTTTCTTGAAAATCATCTTGAGGGTTGAAATATGACACACAAGGTTCTCCACTAGGTATTGTGTAGATAATGGTGAATAAAACAGATTATTTGGCCAGTCGTGTTAGCACAAGCCTTTAATCCTGAGCACTTGGGAAGTTGAAACAGGAGGATAGCTGCCAGTTTAAGGCCAGTGCAGACTTAAGTGATGAGTTCCAGGCCAAGCTTTGTCTCAAAAAATACCAAACAAGCAAACCAACCAAAAAAAACCCAGATTCTTTGATGCTAATTTCTTTTTTTTGAGACAGGGTCTCGCTTTGTAGTTCAGGCTGGCCCTGAGCTCACTATGTAGCCCAGGCAAGCCTCGAACTCAGCAATCCTCCTGCCTCTGCCTCCTGAGTGCTGGGATTACAGGCGTGAGCCACCACGCCTGGCATTGATGCCACTTTCTAATCTGAGTGGTTGCTTAATGAACATGGGACACAGAGAAAGGTTGTTGGTTGTAGATTTCAGTGCTCTGATTCACTCAGGGTTTGTAGGATTCTGCCTCTATCACCATAATAGCCACTAAGCAGGATAGGTTGAGTCTAAATATCATAATATATCTTTTTCTGGTTAAGGCTGGGTATATCCCATTTTTTTATTTCCCCAAGATTTTGTTTGTTTTAGTTTTATGAGAGAGTCTTGCAGTGTAGTGTAGGCTGGTGTTGAACTCATGATCTTCTTGCCTCAGGCTCCCAGTTACTGGGATTAGAAACATAAGTCATTATACCGACTTTCCCAGAAAATATTTTTTGTTTTAATATAATGATATTTGATCACTTACATATGTCCCGGTACACTGAAGGAATGGGAGAAGATATTGATCCTCTCAGGCATTCAGAAATCCAAGTTCTTTCTATCCTAGGATGCCATGGTCTTCAACATTGGTCTCCAAAGTTGGCATTGTAGCATGTGCCTTCTACCCATGTTCCATTTCCTAACTTACTTGACTTCAGTGCAAAGGAACACAGAATTCTAGTCTTACTGTGTTCAAAGGGAAAGTCAGATGGGTTCAGCAAGAATAAATGAACATGTTTTACTGCTTTATGGATTAACATTTATTCCTTTTTTCATTGTTTGGTATTTATTATGACCAAGATTCTTGGAGGCCTTGGCCTATCCGTGTGCCTGGCTGTGGTTTGATATGGCTTTGTGCTTTGTCTTTGGGCCTTAACTGTGTGACTCTCGGCAGATGTTCTGGAGAATATGATGGAGCCGCCCCAGCGAGACTCCAGTGCACCAGGGAGGTTCCATGTAGGCAGTGCAGAGTCCATGCTACATGTCCGCCCTGGAGGGTACACACCCCAGCGTGCGCTGATTAACCCCTTCGCCCCTTCGCGAATGCCCATGAAGCTGACATCTAACAGACGGCGATGGATGCACACTTTTCCTGTGGGTAAGTTGGCTACCAGGAGAAAGCTGTGGACTATGAGTGCCCAGCCCTGGTCCTCAGCACTAGTCAACCACATATCCTTGGTTGAATGCCTCTACTTCTTGAGCCTCTGTGGTTCCACCAGTATAATCTTGCCTACTTTGGTTATTTCAGTGATTCTCATGAAAATCCTCGAAAACACACTTGAGCATAGGCTTTGTAAATGACAAGCTATATTAATCTAAGAGCTGTTTTTCTTTTTTACTTGAAAGAGAGTATGTTTTACTAGCTACCATCTTTCCTAAAATTTAATGCCTCTCATTCTCATTCATTTCTGTTTTTTTTTTTTTGGACACAGGGTCTCACTATGTAGCCCAAGTCAGCTTTGGAGTCACTATGTAGCCCAGGCTGCCTGTGAGCCACTATATAGCCTCAAACTCAGGGTGATCCTCTTGCCTTAACCTCCCAAATTCTGTGGTTATAGGCATGTACCACCATGCTGAGCTTTTCTTCATTTCTTTTAGCTTTTTCTCTCTTTAGATATTGAAGTTACTATTTTGGTAATAGTCATGTTACTTTATCTTCTGTCAGGAACTATGATGACTAAAGAAAATATTTTTGATTTACTATTTTTGGTAATGCATCCTTTTTGATTTGTAATGTCCTCAGGAAGATGACAGAAAGGTTTTAGAAAGCTACAGCTACAATTAAATATCAGCTTAATGGGCTCCTACTGGGCTGGGAAAGAACAAATACATTAAACTCTAGGGTCTGTTTTTTGTTTGTTTGTTTTTTAATGGAAATTACCCTCCTGAATGGTTGGAAATAGTGTGTGTGTGTGTGTGTGCGCGCGCGCGTGTGTGTGTGTCTATATATATATATATATATATATATATATATATATATATATATATATATATATATGCTTTTACTATATAAAAGTTAGGTGAGAAATGAATCTGGCTCATTTGGCATAATTGGGAATCACTCTCAAACCTCGTTAGTCCCCTTACCTTTGTTATAATTGCACCACTTGTTTCTTTCTGCTGCCTTTTCTTCTCCATCCTTGTCCCTACTGACTCTGTTTAAGATCTCTTGGGAGAACTCTTGCTATCCCTTCCTGGACCTTCAGCTGTTCTTGCTCCCGTGCTTTTCTTCTTCCCACTCTTCATGCATAAATTACTGTGATAACAGTATCCAAACACATTTGAGTTTGTTTCATTCTCTGTGTGTCTGCCCTTCTGATACCTCAGGCCCTTCTGATGGCATGTTCTAGTCTCTTTTCTATCTTATAGACTCTTTTCTTTCTGAACTAATTGAGTAGTTTTCTGCACGCTTCTTTTTTGTTTGTTTGTTTTTTGGCTTTTTGATACAGGGTCTTCCTATGTAGTCCATGCTAGCCTTGAACTCACAGTGATCTTCCTACCTCAGCCCCCTGTCTGAGATTACAGGGGTTACAGGGATGCACACCTGGCTTGCATACTTTTTACCTCTTTTAGTATATGTGCTGCCGAAGTGAGCACAACTTTTTACCTCTTTCTCATTTGGGATTTCATAAATGTAATTTCTTTTACCCATGTGGCCTCTTTCTCAACTCATTAACTTTATTTAACACTGAGCTTTAAAACTAATTTTCAGTAGGCTTATTTTAGTTTACTTGTCTAATTCCAATCTCTCCTACTCTTTTTTTGTAATTAAGCATCCCCTATTCTTGGAATCACACTGGTTGTTTTCTTAAGTAATAACAATTATTTGATGTTTTGTAAGTGTTTATTTTTCATGTATTAGTCTTCCTGTACTTTTATATTTCTTGGCCGGCACCAGACAGAACCTTCTAAACTCTTTTTTTTCTTTTTGGTGGTACCAGGAATCGAACTCGGGCCCTTGTGCTTCCAATTTAGGTGCGGTACCCCTTGAGCTAAATCCCCTGCCCTTAAAGTACTCTTAAAAGACTCGACAGGATGATAAACATGACATCACCAGTAGGATAGGTCCTGTTTGGTGGAGGGGGACTCCTTTCTGGGAGCCAGAGTGTTCCTTGTATACATGGTCACCTGTGGTGTGCTGTTTGTCGCATCTTTCCAATACCTGTTTCCCAGCAGCTGGAAAAAGTAAAATTGCAGTTTGGTGCACAGCACTAGCTGTCAGGTGGGAACACTGCTCAGTGGCTCTTTGTCTGGGTAGGACCATCCGGAGAGGCAATCCAGATCCATCATCAGACCCAACAAAATATGGCGGAGCTTCAGGGCAGCGGGCAGAGGGACCCAACCCATTCCTCTGCAGAACTATTGGAGTTAGCATATCATGAAGCAGCTGGAAGGTGAGGATGTGCCCAGGGCTCTGGGAGGTAACTTGAGAACTCTTTCTGGTAACCAAGACAATGTTGAGAAACAGTGATGACAAAGTATGTTTATAAGACTTGAACAGCCAGGTGAGGTGGCTCATGCCTGTAATCCCAGGACTCGGGAGACAGAGGCAGGAGGATTGCTGAGTTCGAGGCTAACCTGGGCTACATAGTGAGCTCAGGGCCAGCCTGAACTACAAAGTGAGACCCTGTCTCAAAAAAAAAAAAAGGTCTTGAACAGACATTAACACTTTGTTAGCCAGTGTCCTTCTCTTGCCTGGGCAAACTGCGAAGCAGATAGCTTAACATTTGTGCCAGTGCTTTAGGTTTATGGTTTTTGTTAAGTAGCTGGGAGCAAACCAAGGACTTTATACATACCAGGCAAACAGTCTACCACGGAGCTATATCCTTAGCCCTTTAGGTTTATCTTGAAGTTACACTTTGTACACTTCAGACACAAGTTTTTTTTCCAAACCTTAGCTAGGAAAGAAAATGAGACAGAAAAGACACTGAAATTGGGTTGTTGAGACGGGTGATCCATGCTCTTGGTTTGGGTAGACTTTTTTTTTTTTTTTTTTTTGAGATAGGGTCTGGCTTTGTAGCCTAAGCTGGCCTTGAACTCCCTATGTAGCCCAGAGTGGCTTCAAATTTAAGCAGTCCTCCTGTCTCAGCCTCCTGAGTGCTGGGATTACAGGCATGCACCACCATGCCTTCTCCTATGACTTTTGTTACTGAGAAGCTCCACTGGTTTTTTGTTTTGTTTTCTGACTGATGGATCAATTCATGGATATATTTTTGAGGCAGAATCTTACTGTGTGTAGTTCAGGTTGGGCTTGAATTTACTGTGTACCCCAAGTTGGCCTTGAATTTTTTTTTTTTTTTGATGGGGGAATCAAATTTGTGACCTTGTGTTTGTCAGGCAGGCTCAGGAACCACTGAGCTAAATCCCCAGCCCAATAGCGTTGGGTTTTTAGCAGTCCTGCTTTTGCCCCCTAAGTGCTGGGATTATAGGCTGTACCCCCACACTCAGCACAGTGTTAGGTTTAGAAGATCTTAATGCCAAGTGCAATGGAAAGCACTGTTTGTGTTATGGAAACAGTTGTTTTTAACCCAAACCTCTGAATGTGCTATGTGGTGAGGCTGAGGCAGACTTCAGTCTGCAAATTTGACTTGTAAGTTTGAAGCCAGTTGGGCATCTTCAGTGACTTAGTGAGACCATGTCTCCAAATATAAAATAAAAAGGGCTGAGCTTGTAGCTCAGGGCAGAGGCCCTGGGTTTAATCCCTAGCACTACAAAAGGTGGTGGGGGTGGGGGTGGAGGAAGAGGGTCAGTGTAGGAGAAAAGTGAGACACAGAGTGAAGACTTGACAAACACAACTTGGGTTTATACCCAGGCTTACTGTTCTGCAAAGAGCAAACTTTGATCCCTCTTGTCAAAGAGACCTTGTCATCCTATGGTCCTCTGTATTAGATTAACTGGTCCATCTATTCTGATACTTCACTTCCACCCATGTTAGTAAGAGGAAGGCATGAGTCAGGAAGAGCAGGTGGTCCAGCATACCGCTGAGAAAGCTTTCATGTGCCAAGGCAGCAGGCAGAGTTGGCACAGGAATGAGGCACTACTACCTGATGACTTGAGACATGGATCCCAAGGGTTAGCAGCCTGTGTGGCTGAATACTCAGGTCCGTTTTTGTGAGGGACCCTCTCCCTCCCACACCAGTACAGGCCACACGAGAAAAGGATGATGATCTGCATTAAGCCCGCTGGCTGGGCTCTGTTCTCTGCAGGCACAGCACTTCTCACCAGCCTGGTGACGGCATGTCCTTGTTGAACTTGAGTGGAACAGAAGAGCTTTCTGCCAGCCTGCTTAGCAACAGTGGTTCAGGTAATTCATCTGCGAGGTAACAGAGCTGGGACACTCAGAGCAGGCTCACGTGGAGAAGGCCAGAAGAGCAGGGTCGTGTCTTTTTCCAGGACCATTTCAGCCACAATTTCGTGTGACCTATTTAGAAGCAGTGCTCTATAATGCATGGAATTATAGATGGGCTGCACATTACATTTTTAGCTGGGAACATACTGGCCCAGCCACGTTTATCATTGTTCTGTCAGGGAGTCGGTACTGGAGGTCACTAGGTGTTGTGGCAGCGGAGACAGAGTCAGGCAGCCTTTGCTCCAGAGGTGCTTTCTGTTGCTGTGGGTGAAAGGAGCCAACCTGCCTTCATCAAAGCAGTCAGCCCAGACCCTGTGGGGAATAGTATGGCTCCAGTTGTAAGGTCAGAAAGGAAAAGTGAAAAATGAACATGCATTTCAGCCTTGAAAAATTGAATTTGGATGGATAGAGTTAGAAAGATTCCAAGTACAGGTGGTGGGTGGGTGGAGTATGAACCACACTGATTGTGTGTGTGTGTGTGTATGTGATACTGGGGAGCAAACTCGTGCCATTGCGCTTGCAAGTTAGGCACGGTACCACTTGAGCTAAATCCCTGGCCCCCGTGGTGAGTGGAGTATGAAATGAACATGGTTTTATTCTTTCTGGGAGTACTTTTATATATATTAGCTGATCATCCCAGTAGGATGTAAGTCACCAAATATATTTTACAATCAAGCTACTTAATGCCCAGATTTAGAAATGTAGACATATTAAACTAATCTCTCACAGTGTCCTGACTCAGACTGCTGTCTTCTTTTGACCACTGACTGTATTCAGTACACCTCTTAAGGTGAAAGGGAACATGAGTTTGAATAGATGGAGCCAGTTTGTCTGGAGCTTCAGAGAATAGCTATGAGGGGTGGTTGGAAAATATGGTGACTACTCACCATATTTTTTTTTTTTTTGAGACAGGGTCTTGCTTTGTAGTTCAGGCTGGCCCTGAGCTCACTATGGAGCCCAGGCAAGCCTGGAACTCAGCAATCTTCCTGTCTCTGCCTCCCGAGTGTTGGGATTACAGGCTTGAGCCACCATGCCCGGCAACTCACCATATTTTTTAAAAATTACAGTAAAAGATACTGACACTAATTTCCCCTGAAAATACTCCCCCTCACTTCAGTTACATTTACCCCATCATCCTTACCACTTTCTGAAGCGCTTCTGAAAGTTTTCTTTTGTGTCTTTAGTTATACTGTTGTAGCTGCCTTGATGTCCTGAATCAATTCAGAATATTTACTTTTCATGGTCATTTTGACTTTAGGGAAGGGCCAAAAGTTGCGTGGTGTCAGAAACAGTGAGTAAGGTAGAGGATTGAACTCTGTAATGTTCTTGCAAGCATACTTTTCTGGATGGCTCTTAGCAGTGCCTTTCATTGTACTTTTTATCATAGATACGTGGTAGAAGACTTCTGGAACTGGTTCAGAAGGGGCAAGAATGATGAGAAATAGGTGTTTGAAGTGCGGAGTGTAGTTTGAGGGGGAATGATGGCAATATGTCTTCCTCTAGTCAGTTTAAAAAATTTAAACAGCATTAAAAAATTTTTTTTTTATTTTTTGAGACATGGTCTTGCTTTGTAGTTCAGGCTGGCCCTGAGCTCACTATGTAGCCCAGGCAAGCCTCGGACTCAGCAATCCTTCTGTCTCTGCTGGAACCACTGAGCTAACCCTCCGACCCATAAAGGCCGTGTTTCTATTGTAAAACCAGGGAGCCTTAAAACAAACAAACAACCAGCAACAACAAAACTTGGAGTTTGGGGACCGGAGGGTTAGCTCCTCGGTTCTGGCACCTGCCTCACAAGCGCAAGGTACTGAGTTTGATCCCCAGAAACCACAAACAATGCTGGGCGTGGAGACTCACGCCCACCAGCCATCAATACCACATACCACAGTGCCGGGCGTGGTGGCTCACGCCTGTCATCCCAGCACTCGGGAGGCAGAGACAGGAGGATTGCTGAGTTCCAGGCTTGCGTGGGCTACATAGTGAGCTCAGGGCCAGCCTGAACTACAAAGCGAGACCTTGTCTCCAAAAAATAAATAAATAAATAAAACACTTGGAGTTTGAACTTTCAGGTTGTTTGTGAGGTGGTCTGGTGGGCTGCAGTAGCCCGGGAAGACCGGATGATTCCCCAGATGTGTCTACTCTGGGGAAAAGAGGGAGCTTTCAAAGAATCCTCATGTGGGTGGTTATGATAGATCCTCAGATGTCACTGTCATGGGGTCCTCCCAGCTCAGAGTTTCCTGGCACATACACATTGGAAAAGTGTTGCAACACGGACTTCTGCCTCGGTCTTATCCCTTTTATCCTCCTGAGCTACAGATCTGCCTTCCCCATGGACCTTTCCAGTTGGACGATTCCTAAATATTTCTTCTTTGATGTGCTGTTTCAGTTGAGCTCATGTCTCACCATACCGCACCCAGTTTTCTTCCTCTGTCACCTCTTTCTTCTGATATTGTTTCCTATCTCTGTTCTCATTGCTTTTGTTCAGGGCGTGGACATTCTGTCAGTGTTATTTCAGCGGGGGTATTCAAATGATGTTCTACTCAGTTCTTGTGTCTTTTTTTTATTGGTACACTTTATTGGTGCATTATATATACACACCACAATTACACTCCACATTGAGAATTTGTACAGTATATGACACAACTTAATTCTTAATTTTCCCCCCTCTCCTACACACCCTACCTCCCCCACTCCTACATACACAAGCATTGTGTCCTTTTTTAACATCAGTTTTTTTCTTCATTATTTACCCCTAAGCCCCATTACCCTTTGAATATTTACTGTTTCACAATATCGATCTACCATGTGTCATCAATGAGACATTTCGTAGTGTAAGTATGATTAGTTTCTGCCTTCCACATATGAACCCTTTAGTTTTGCTTTTCTTTCCCCCCAATACTGGGGAATAAACTCAGGGCCTTTGCTCTGACCTATAGCCCCTCCTCTT
>PVIC010002954.1:31453-58898 GCA_004025085.1 Thryonomys swinderianus
TTTTTTTTGCTTTTTTTGGAGACAGGGTCTTGCTTTGTAGTTCAGGCTGGCCCTGAGCTCACTATGGTGCCCAGGCAAGCCGCCGCGAACTCAGCAATCCTCCTGTCTCTGCCTCCCGAGTGCTGGGATTACAGGTGTGAGCCACCACGCCCAGCATTATATGTGGTAACCGGGGATCGAACTCAGGTCCTTACGCTTGTGAGGCAGGCGCCGGAACCACTGAGCTAACCCTCCGGCCCAGCCCCTCCTCTTTTTAAAACTGTTTATTTTTAAATTGTTTATTTTGAGACAGGGTCTTACTAAGGCACTAAGTTGTCTAGGCTAGGCTCAAACTTGTGATCCTCCTGCTTCAGGCTTCCAGCATGCTGGGATTACCGGCATGCATTATCATAACTTGTGCTGTTCTGTGGTTCTTCTTTGCTATTTATCAGCTGGCTTCTTACTCCCTTTATGTCTTCACCTGTCTCTCTTTCCATTTGACATTATGTATGGAAACAAGTTGGCTTTAGAATATCTTAGGACGTGAGGTCAAGCTCTGCTTCTAATGCAATCTGAGGGCCTGGGGCCAGGTGTTTAACCTGTGTATCTAAACTTCTTTCATCAGGAGTAGTGTACTTGTGAATAGTATAGCAAATAGACAACCCATGTAAATGCTTCTGACAGTATCAGGCACTCATGGTGATGGCTCAACAAACAGGTGCTTTTGTAATCCCAGCACTCAGAAGGCTGAGCGAGGAGGATCGCTGTAAGCTCAAGGCCAGCCCGAAGTACATAGTCTAGTGTCATTGTTGTTATATAAGTATATTTAATACTCTAGCCATTGTTTTGACTTCTCAAAAGAACTATGTCCTTGTATTCTTTTTTCTTTTTTTTGAGACATGGTCTCGCTTTGTAGTTCAGGCTGGCCCTAAGCTCACTATGTAGCCCAGGCAAGCCTCAAACTCAGCAATCCTCCTGCCTCTGCCTCCCGAGTGCTGGGATTACAGGCATGAGCCACCACGCCGGGCACTGTGGTATAGTGGTATTGATTGCTGGTGGGCGTGAGTCACCACGCCCAGCATTGTATGAGGTTACCCAGGATCGAACTCAGGGCCTTGTGCTTACGAGGCAGGTGCCGAAACCACTTAGCTAAATCTCTGGCCCAACATTTCATTTTTTTAAAAAATGAAGAGCCAGGCATGGTGGTACATACCTGTAATCCCGGCCCTGGCCCAGTTATGAGGGTTGCTGTGAGTTTGAGGCCAGCCTGAACCACATAGGGAGTGGGATTCTGTATCACAAAAGAAAAAGAAAAAGAGAAGAAACCCAGGAAAGGCACAAGAAAATCTCATCTGTGATTTACCTTCACTTCCAAGGACTTGGCAGTTTGCACCATTTGCAGGTTCTCAGGCATGACTCAGATTTTCTCTCGCATCTGGGCATGAATCATATGATATGTGAGTCATGATTCCCAGGAGTCAGATCTCTGGTTTTGCCTCCTGGCTCTTCAGAATTTTCATTATGGGCATTGTTTGGAGTGGATAGTGGGCCCATAGCTCTATCTTTCGCTTCTTTTACCCTGGACTGCCCTGCAGGAACCGGGCACTTGGTGGGATGGAGCAGATTTATTATCCATCTCTTTTTATGTTTTGGTGTGGAGGGTTGCAGCCAGGGCCTGCCACCGTGCTACATGTCTGTCGCTGAGGTGCTCTCTTTGTCTTTCTATTTCTTTCTTTCTTTATTATTATTTTTTTAACAGTTTAAGAAAGGAGGACACTATTTGTAAGAAGGAGAAAGCTGCCCCAGAGAGGAAGCAGGTTATCCCAAAGGATGGATTCCTCTTGGGTCTTTGTCCCGGCTTCTTTTATTATGCTTTGGGGAACCCTTTCCACCTGGACTTGTCACAACTTAATTGGTTTCCTGGGCTGTCTTGGATCCCAGGCCACAAGACCCTAAACAGGCACCATAACCTATGTGCACATTCCTTTTGGTGAGGTTTGCCCCTTATCTCTTATCAGTGCCTTATCTCTGGGAGATATCAGTTGCTTGGGAGTACAGATGAAGCAGCTCACAGTTTCTGGTTAAGTAAGGGGATGTGTTATCTAGTGTAGCAACATAGCAACCTCTAAAGTGGAATAAATATTATATATTAAGTAAAAGTTTTCCTTTACGATAGGTAGTCCCCCCTTTTGTCTCTGCATTTTATTGGAGATGGGGAGAGGCAGCAGTTTGGGTCCCTCCTGCTGTTCATTGGCTCTCCCTGTCTTGTCTTGTTTGGGTTTTTTTTTGTGGTACTGGTGATTGAATTTAGGACATTGAGTTTAGGCCAGGCAGGCAGTGCCACTGAGCTATATCCCTGGCCCCACCTCTTATTTATTACTCCTCCTAGAAAAATTGACTCTTTCTAGTTAGGATTAGCCAGAAATCCTAATCACACCGTTAATTCTATTCTTTGCTTACCTACAGACCTCCTACAGGACTCTTACACAAAAGGTTTTCTAAAGATTTTGCTTTAAGGAAAATTCTCAAATAAAAGGAACCCTATCTTCAGTGTACTGAGCATAAGGAATACAGACCACACAGTTGTGGAAACAGGTGCTGAGATGCAGTGCCCGAGTCTCGGTTGCATTCCCACACCCTCGGCCTGTGGAGAGTAGCCGGAAGGTTTGCGCTGGACGAGGGCTGGAGCACAGCACGAGGCAAACGTGTCCTTGTGCCTGTGTCCAGGTGGGGAGTCTGGGGAGAGAGCCTCCTCCCTGCAGTGCAGCGTGAGAACAGGAGGCCAGAGGAGGGGCTGAGGGCCGGGAGAAAGGAAGCAGCGACCTGGCCAGACAGGAAAGCTTTTGCAGAGTGACAGGAATGAAGCGACATGGCAGAAGCCAGTGAACAGGCAAGCAGAGAGAGCAGGGACAGACGAGGTCCGGCGATAAGGAGGAGACTCCTGTGATTTGCCTCTCTGTTTCCTGAGGCTGTGTCTTAGGTCATACGCATCCGAAGGACTGAATCTTAATGGCTTTGGAGAAGAACATGGCAAAACAAGTACATGTTTGCCTCGTCTTTGTGTTTCTTTAACTAGATTAGTTTAGGAGACTTGTCATTCAGTAGCACTCCATTCATTAGAAGTAGATCATTTTGAAAAAGGAAGTAAATGGGTGTCATGTGTTCTTCCCACTTGTATAGGAAGTTACAACTTCAGTGTGGTTTTTTTTGAGACAGGGTCTTACTTTGTAGTTCAGGCTGGCTCTGAACTCACTATGTAGCCCAGGCAAGCCTGGAACTCAGCAATTCTCCTGTCTCTGCTTCCCGAGTGCTGGGATTACAGGCGTGAGCCACCACGCCCGGCACTGTGGTGTGTGGTATTGATTGCTGATGGGCGTGAGTCACCATGCCCAGCATTGTATGTGGTTACTGGGGATCGAACTCAGGACCTTGCGTTTGTGAGGCAGGCACTGGAACCCCTGAGCTAAATCTCCAGCCCCATAACTTCAGTGTTTTGTTTGGAATATTTGGTGCTTGTGACAATTTGGGCTACAAACTATAGTAAAAAGTAGGAGTCCATAGCATGCTGAAGCTGGGCTAGGTCCAGTTTTTTTTATAAGGTCCATCTCTATGTCCAGAAAGGAGAAATGACCTGTGCGAGCACTGACTTCTAGATGTGGGCCTGGGACCAGCTCTCGAGGTTCCACATTGAGCACCCTTGATGGCCTCGTAATCAGAGAACATGTTCACACCTTTCTTTCAGGTCCGCGTAGCTGTTGAAGGAGAGGACTGCGATGAGTTCTCGGCATCAGCTCCCCATTGTGTGGTTGGCTTTGAACTGTGACAGTGAGGCCCTAAAGGTCGAGTGGGCAGAGCCATCTGAGTGTCTTACTTCGGTATTTTAGTTCGTGGGGCTCTTCAATAACAATAAAAAGAGAGATTCCTCAGAAAACTAGGATTAGAGGTCCCATTTGACCCTGCTATTCCCCTGCTAGGAATGTACTCAAAGGAATTAAAAGGATCATATTGTAAAAACATATGTGCACCCATGTTCATAGCAGCTCTGTGTGTGATAGCCCAATCTTGGAAACAACCCAGATACCCATCAACTGGAGACTGGATAAAGAAGATGTGTTTTTTAAAATAAGATGAAGTATTACTCTACCATAAAGAATGACAAGTTTCATTCACTTATGTGCAAATGGATACACCTTGAGGACATACTAATAAGTGAAATAAATAGATCACAGATATGTAAATACTATATCTTTTCTGGTATGAGAACCTGTAGATATAAATGAGTTCTGGAATATATGATAGATTTTGTGAAATAGGAAATATTCAAAAGGAATGTGTAGGGCAAAGTAATGAGGAGAAAGAATAAATATCATTTGGAAAGAAAAAGAAAGAACATGTATATAGGGGGTGAGGGGTTGTGGGGTGGGTGGGGTTATGGGTAGAAATGAGAATTAACTTGTGTTATATACTGGTACAAATTCCCCAATGTTGAATGTGATTGTGAACTGTATATAAAATGTACCAATGAAGAATTCAATTTAAAAAAAGATTTAAAGGTAGAGTCAGTTGAAAAACATTATATTGGGCTTAGACTATAAGGAGACAGGCTTAAGTACCTTCTCAGAGGCCCTTACAATAGTTATTTCTTTAAATCGCTTTTTCCATAAAATATGTGCAGGTGTATCCATTGGAGACAATTTAGGTCAACTTTTTTTTTTTTTTTAAGTTTCTTGAGAGGGCTTTGTAGTTCAGGCTGGCCCTGAGCTCACCATGAAACCCAGGCAAGCCTTGAACTCACAGCACTCCTTCCTCTGCCTCCCAGATGCTGGGATTATAGGTGTGAGCCACCACACTCAACACTGTGATATGGGATACCAGGGATTGAACTGGGGACCTTGTGCTTGCCAGGCAGATGCCAGAACCACTGTGCTAAATCCTTGGCCAATATTGGTCAACTTTTGACCTAAGGAGCCAACGCTTGTGTCAGATCTGCTGAACTTTTAAAAATTTATTGGTGATACTGACTCTGAAACGTAGGACCTCATGTATACAAGGCAAGTGCATTGAGCTACACCTCCAGCTCCAGTTGAACTGTTTGTTAGTATAGGGATTTCACTTGCTTTGTAAAGCAAGTCTGATTAGGCTTTTTTTGTCATCCCCCTCCCCAAGTGATCTTGTGGTGAAAACCACCATCCAAACGTGGGAGATGATGTATTTAATAATTCTCCTATTACTGAGTATGCCTTGGAAATGCCAATTTTTTTTTTTTTTGCTTTTTGGAGACAGGGTCTTGCTTTGTAGTTCAGGCTGGCCCTGAGCTCACTATGGTGCCCAGGCAAGCCGCCGCGAACTCAGCAATCCTCCCGTCTCTGCCTCCCGAGTGCTGGGATTACAGGCGTGAGCCACCACGCCCAGCATTATATGTGGTAACCGGGGATCGAACTCGGGTCCTTACGCTTACGAGGCAGGCGCTGGAACCACTGAGCTAACCCTCCGGCCCTAGAAATGCCAATTTTATAACTGCCTACATAGCAATTCTCAGATCAAACAGAAAAACTAACCTTATTGTTTTTTTGAGACAGGGTCTCACTATGTAGTTTATTCTGGCCTTGAACTCACCATGTAGTTCAGCCCAGACTTGAACTTATGGTGATCTTCCTGCCTCAGCCTCTTGAGTGCTTAGATTATGGGCATGTGCTCCACACACATGTTATTGGCTCTTTTTATGTTTGCATGAAAATGAATATTGTCAGCTAAAATAGTTTTTCCGGAAAATGTAGCTTCAAGTGGCTTTTAGCTGTTGCCAAAGTATAGATAAAATTTTACAACTAAAGACTGGTGCCCCAGGTGGATAATCAAGACATAAAGCATCTCTAAAATTGAGTGGAAAGACCCTAATACAGGTTCTACCTACTCACTCTGTTTTCTAGAAGTAATTTAATTTCACTGAGCCTTGTTTTATCTGTATAAAAGGGTTAATACCTATTGTATATGGACTTCATGGTATGGGTTTGTGTAAAATGAAATACTATTTGTGTCATACTTAATAAGTTGTATCTTCTAGTATGGTACTGGTTGAGTATCCCTTACTGGAAATGATTGGAACCAGAAGTATTTAAATTTCAGAGTTGTTTAGATTTTGGAATATTTGCATAAACTTTACTGGTTCAGCATGCCCAACCTGAATATCTGAAATCCAGATTCCAAAAGTTTTTGAGTATCATATTAGGGCTCAGAAATTTTTTAGATTTTAGAGTCATTTCAGAGTTTGAACTTTAGGGTTAGAAATGTAGTTATTTTTTAAAAATCTGCTACTGGTAGTCCCAAAAAAACCAGTTCTAATAAATGCTAAAATAATTTTGGACAAGTGATACCATCTTTTTAAGTATGGAAATTTACCCAGGCTTGATGGTAGATGTCTATAATCCATCCTACCGACTCTCCTAAGTTATTTGAGGCAGGAGCATTGCCCATTCGAGGCCAATCTGGACAGTTTAGTGAGTCCCTGTCTCAAAAAAGGGGTGGGGATATAGCTTAGCATTTCTTCAGTTCAATCCCTGGTACTACCAAATGAATAAATACAGATAAATTTTAAAAGCTGTGTTTAAACTTCTTACAGTAAAATTCACTCTTTTTAGTACATAATTGTACGAGTTTGACAAACTTGTAATCATTTACTTACTAACAAATACTTCGAGACACAGAACATTTCCATCACACCTAAAATTTGTTCTGCTTTCTGTGTACGTGCCTCTCCCCCCATCTCCTAGCAGTCACTGATTTATTCTCTTCCCTCTGGTTTTACCTTTCCCACATGTCACCTAAATGGAATTGTGTGTTGCAGTGGCGGCAAAGTTAGAGATGCAAATTATTTGTTTTAAGACAAAAGATAACAGTGTATGAGTTGCTTTTCTAAACTAAAACTTCAGTATTCAGGTTTAATTGTAGGTTGACACTTATGATGAGCAAGTGGGTTTTGGGTTGCAGTTTGTGCCCTTGTCTCTAAAAGGTTTGTCATCACTGCCCTGTTGTATAGCCCTTTGCTTCTGGCTTCTTTCACTGAACATAATGGATTGGAGACTTCTTTGAAGTTGTTGCATGCATCAGTAATTCATTACTTTCATTCCCTAGTAGTATCCCACTGTATGGAATGTACTGCAGTTTATCCCTTCACTAATTGAAAAACATTTGGATTGTTTCCAAGTTTTGACAACTATGAATGAGAAAAGCTGCTTTAATCCTTGCCACACTTTTATACAAACATACTTTTTGTGTAAACATGTTTTTATTTCTCTCATGTAAAATCCTAGGAGTGGAATTCCTAGGTCAAATGATAAGTGTGCGTTAGAACTATTTTCCAAAAGAGATGCACCATTTAATAGCACCACTAGCAGTGTGTGAAGACTTTAGATGTTCCACATCCTCGTCATCATTTGATGTGATGAGTCATGTTAACCAATCAAATAGGTGTATCTCACTGTGTTTTTAATTCGCTGTTTCCCCAATGACCAGTGACAGTGAGCATATTTTTATGTGGTCGTTCACCTTGTATGTATGTTGTTTGATGAAGGATCTGTTCAAATCTTTCACCACTTTCACAAAAATCATGAGATTTTTGTTTTCTTGCCCTTCAGTTTTGAGAGCTCTCTGTGTATTCTGGATACAAATCCTTTGCCAAATACTTTATCCAAGGTCAAGACTTGTTTTTCAAAGATTTCACAAGAAATTTATAAATATTTTGTTTTTGTTATAAGAAATTCTAATGACACAGAAAAAGCAGAAGTAAAAAGCAGAAGTTCTCTTTTACCTCCTACCCTCTCTTCTTAGAGACAGCCACTTATGACAAGTGCTAAGGATTTTTCCAATTTTTTTTTTTTTGAGGCAGGGTCTCGTTTTGTAGTTCAGGCTGGCTCTGAGCTCACCTTGTAGCCCAGGCAAGCCTCAAATTCATACGTCCTCCTGCCTCTGCCTCCCGAGTGCTGGGATTACAGGCTTGAGCCACCATGCCCGGCACTGTGGTGTGTGGTACTGATTGCTGATGGGTATGAGTCATCACACCCAGTGTTGTTGTGTATGGTTTCTGGGATTGAACCAGGAACCTTGCACTTGCTAGGCAGGCACTGGAACCACTGAACTAAATCTCTGGCCCTTCAGTTCTTTTTTGCAGTATAATTTTCTGGTAAATATGTTTGTAAGTGACATATTTAAGGTACTGTTAAAAAGAGACATTTTAAGGTGCTGTTGTATATCTTTTAAAATTAATTCTATTGGGCTGGGGATTTAGCTCAAGTGGTACCCAGCCTACTTTGGAAGCACAAGGGCCTGAGTTTGATCCCCAGTACCGCAAAAAAATAAAAATAAATAAAAACATAAAATTAATTCTATTACTTTATAGTCAGTGAATTGAATTTCTAAGAATGCCTACTTTCTTTTCAGCCTAGCTATAGATAGAATAACTTTTAGCCTGCAAAAATAGTAGCTTTTTAAATTTTTTAATTTTATTTATTTGTTTGTTTGTAGTGAGTTTGGATGGCTTATGTCATATCTTAGAAAGTCATGATTTGGTGATAAAGAATTCCAGAAGACAAGGGTGAATGATGAGTGCACTAGATTTAAATAGGCCATTTTATATTTGCTAATAATTGCCTTTATTGGTTGAAGTGACTTTGGAATGTGACAAATAACAGTTGCTTTGCTAAAGGTCTCATCAGGCAAACAATGGTATTGATAAACCACAGGGAAAATTTTGGTTCATTCTCGAATTTTAGGTTGCTTATTTTTCCTTTGATTAATTCTTAGTGCTATTGAAATACTCAGCCGAGAGTTGGCATTTGGTTCACATTTTTATTTGCAGATTTGATTTTGTGCTGTTCCAACTACGAGTGTCAAAATTCTTTTGCAGAACAAGCTTCATTCAGATAAACTGTTTGTGTTTTTCCACAGGTATGAATCCTAGGACCCAGAATAAGGATTCTCCAGAGGACAGTATTTCTACCTTTCCAGACCCAAGTAAGAGGGGCATGTGACTAGCAGGAGGGCAGTGTGGGTGGTCAGACATGAGGAAGCAAGAGGAAGCCCTAATGGAAAGTCCTGTGGTACAGAGGGCCACTGATCCTGGGGTAGAGGAAGGCAGAGTGGTGAGGCAGGACTGTGGTCTGTGATGAAGATTGAGAGGGATGCTGCCCAGTGACCTCGAGAATTTCTTTCAATTCCCATGGAAAGGATAATAGATTTCCCAAAGACCATCACTGATCTTAGCCCTTAAATGCTCTTGAGGGCTCTGGAAAAAAGAAAGAGGTAACAAACTGTTACTGGAAGCTTTTATGCATCTGTAGTTGAAAATACTTGGCTAGTTTGTGTTCACTGTAATCATCCCTGTCTGTTCAGAAAGCCATGTAGTAAGAGAACATCTCAATATCAATAATAACAAATTACCACCTGATAATTACTTCATTTGGTTGTGACCAAGAGATATACATCACTGTTTATTCTTTTTATTTATTTAATTTTTTTTTGAGACAGGGTCTCGCTTTGTAGTTCAGGCTGGCCCTGAGCTCACTATGTAGCCCAGGCAAGCCTCGAGCTCAGCAATCCTTTTATCTCTGCCTCTGAGGGCTGGGATTATAGGCCTGAGCTACCACGCCCAGCATAGTGAAATGAAGTAGTTGTATAGAATGTTAGTTCACAAATAACAGGGTACCCTGGCGAGAGTCCCCTGACTGTATCACATGGTAGTAGATGGTATCATGATTAGCAGTGTTAGAGAGATCATAGGAGCAAGACTACCAAAAACTACTCAAGGACTGCTTCAGTTATGCTCCAAGAACTACTTCCAGATCCCACAGGAGCTACCCTAATTGTTTATTGAGGACACTATACAGTAATCTCTCTCAAGGTTCCACCTCTTAATCCATACTTCTCGTATTCCTTCTGTGAGCACCAAGCCTCCCGCACACAGACTTTTGAGAGTAAAGCATATTCAAACTGTAGAACTGTCTTAGTGTTTTTTAACACAGCTGAGTCGGATTTTGCCTTCCAGGGGACTTTGTCTTTGACCATATCTGCAGACATTTCTGATTTTTGCTAGAGGGTGCCACTAGCCTCAAGTGGTAGAGTCTGTTGATGCCATTCATTATCAAACAATGGTCAGGACTACCCTCCATGGCAAAGAATTACCAGTTAGGAACTGCCAAGGTCTAGAACCCTGGTTTGAAGAGCCAATAAATCCAGACAGACCCAACGGGTCAGAAGCCTGCTCTTCTGCCTGGCGCCTTTCATTTCTGGGTTGTTAAACTCTTGTCTCTTTAAGGTCCAGCCTTGTAACTTTCTTAGTCATCCTCCTGTGATTTTCCCTCCTACCCTTTAGGGTCTCTTACTTATTTTTGTGATTCTGAAAGTATTCTTTATTTCTGCTGCTGTGTGCTGTTTTGCTCCCGAATCCGGCTGAGCTTCCCTTTTCCCACCCAGCCATGCTACAGTCCTCAGGAGAGGCTCCCGCCTGAGCCCCTGGCCTGCTCTCGGAATGTTGATTCGCTTTGATGTGTAACCCTGCCTGCCCTGCAGTAACCTCCCTGGCATTGTGGCTATAGCTCATGATCAGCAGAAAATGAAAAGTATCAGCTGTGCATCCCATTTGCATGATGGGATTGAGTAAGCATGTGCACTGCATTGTCTAACAAACTCTGTTTCTCTCTTTCTCTCTTCCCCACCCCCTTTCCTCTTCTCCCTCCCTATCCTGGCAATTTTGTCACCTTTTACCTTGGACTTCCCATCCCCTTCCCTCCCCACACCACCATGTTCTAAACCTGCTGTGGCGACTACACGTACCTTTCCCCCCATTACACGAGGCAGTTCTGACACTGTCTGCTCCCCCTGTAGTGCCAGGCTTCTGTTGCACAGTTGGAGTGGACTGGAAGTCTCTCACTACTCCGGCGTGCCTCCCCCTCACCACCGACTACTTCCCTGATCGTCAGGGACTGCAGAACGACTACACGGAGGGCTGCTATGATCTACTCCCGGAGGCAGACATGGACAGGTTGGTGTCAGAGAGAAGGCACTCCAGCCTTGTCTTCGAGGGTTCTGGTGGTTCAAACACATATATCAGAACACTGAACTTTCAAAGCTGTGTCCTTTTTTCTTTTTCTCTATTGGAGATTAAAACTAGGGCCTTCACAATGAGTTATCTCCTCAGCCCTTTCTGAATATTTATTTGTTTGTTAGAGACAGGGTCTCACTTTGTAGTTCAGGCTGGCCCTGAGCTTACTGTATAGCTCAGGCAAGCCTCGAACTCAGCAATCCTCCTGCCTCCGCCTCCTGAGTGCTGGGATTATAGGCAGGTGAACCACCATGCCCAGCATTGTGGTATGTGCTACTGATTGCTGGTGGGTGTGAGTCACCACTCCCAGTATTATTGTATGTGGTTACCAGGGATTGAACTGGAGATTTAGTGCTTGTTAGGCAGGCACTGGAACCACTAAGCTAAATCTCAGTCCCTGATTTTTTTGTTTTGAGACCGAATCTTGCTAGATCATTAAATTGCCCATGCTGGGCTTAAATTTATGATTTTCCTGCCTCATTTTTACTTTTGATACATTTTATGATGAAAAAACTCTTCAGGTTGTGCTGACATGAAAAATTTCTCTCCATGGGTTGTTCTCATATTATCTATTGTAATTATTTTGAGCATACGAAATCTGATCTCTTTTAGCCATCACTCATTTGAGCATTGGTTATTACCTATCCTCTTTTTCCACCACTGTAAACTAGTCAGTTTTGCAAATTGTTAATTTTATGGACTGCATTAGAATGGTTGTCCAGCATGAAACAAAGGAGACATAGCATTATGGGATCTGAAGTGTCAGTGCCCCAGGTTAAACATATTCATGTGAACAATCATTTGTTTTTCAGGAGGGATGAGGAAGGTGTGCAGATGACGGCCCAACAGGTGTTTGAAGAGTTCATTTGCCAGCGACTCATGCAAGGATACCAAATTATAGTGCAGCCCAAAGCACAGAAACCTAACCCTGCTGTCCCGCCCCCACTGAGCAGCAGCCCACTCTATAACCGAGGTGAGTATTTCTCTTTATGTTTTTTCTTTACTCAATTTGAGAGTAGGTTTTCAGGATGGTAGAGAACAGATAAATTTAGGAATGATCATTTTCAATGGAAAAAAATTCCTATTTTATATGATCATTAAGGCCTTTGTTAGGGGTCAATTTATCTTAAACATTCTTTTTAATTTGTGGCTCTCCCTTTAAGAAAGAGGATGGGGGGCCAGAGATTTAGCTCAGTGATTCCAGCGCCTGCCTCGCAAGCACAAGGCTCTGTGTTCAATCCCGGTAACCACATACAATGCTGGGCGTGGTGACTCACGCCCACCAGCCATTAATACCACATACTCACACCTGTAATCCCTGCACTTGGGAGGCAGAGGCAGGAGAATTACTGTGAGTTCGAGGTTTGCCTGGGCTACATAGTGAGCTCAGAGCCAGCCTGAACTATAAAGCAAGACCCTGTCTCAAAAGAGAGAGAGAGAGAGAGAGAGAGAGAGAGAGAGAGAGAGGAAGGAAGGAAGGAAGGAAGAGAGAATGCAACCAGGTTCAGGAATGTTAAACCTTGACTTGAACAATACGTATGTGTGTGGTATTGCCCAAACTAATACTAAACTATCAAAGTATATTGAATATTCTAAACCCAGAGATGAATATTTAATTATTTCTAGTACAGTATCTATCACACAACAGGTTCTCAGATGCTCCTTTACCTTGAAGTTCACACATTTTCTTTTGGTCCTGTCCTGATTTAATCTTTCACTTCATCATAGAAGCTTACTGACTTGAAATAATCATGGGTCATCTGTGATGGCAGAAGCTAAGTGACAGGAAAATTGGTGGTTGACACTAATTGAATAAAAGCTAGGCTGTGGAGAGCTCTTCTAAAATAAATCTGACAGAGGGAATTAAGTGTGAGTGCTGAGAGTCAGAACACCGTAATCACTTCCGGGAACAAGCAAGAGGCTGCTTCTTTTGGCTCCTCACTGCTCTTAATGACACCTCTATTCCCGTAAGCGTTCAGTGCAGACCTCTGATCATCTTCGGGTCCATTAATGCTCCTTCAGCCAGAGAAACAAAGAAGTATAGACCTAGGAGGAGCTCAGCGCTCATCTGGACCTGGCTCAGTGCTTACAGATAAAGCTTTGGACTTCCTCTGTATTTACTTTGAAATCTCCTTGAGATACGTATTGTATTTTACATTTTTTTCATACCTCAGATCTTACTGAAAATTAACCTTTTTGAGTGTCAAGACTTCTTCAGATTTTTTTTTACTGGTAGGGATGAAACCCTAGTCCCTATTAGGCATGCTAGGCAAGCACTCTACCACTCAGCTACATGTCCACTCTGATGCCCCCGAATCCTCTTTCGGCTTTTTAGAGTTTATTTTGAGATAGGGTCGCTAAGTTGCCCAGGCTGGTCTTGAACCTTTATTCCTCAGCTTCTGAGTATCTAGATTAATAGGTATGTGCCATGAGGCTTAGCTCAGATTTGTCTTTTTATCATCTATAGTAGAAGCCACAGTGCCTAGACTATAACAGTATGGATCGATAAATAGCCATTCATTCAAAGTGTCTTCCAAGCTTCTACTCTGAGAAGTATTTATAGTCCAATTGGGGAAAATAACACTAGAAAAACTGTGAAAAATTATGTGTTGTCCTGTAGTTCCAGTACTCTGGCAAGTTGAAGCCCAGCCTGGGGAACTTAGTATCTTTGTGTGTGTGTGTGTGTGTGTGTGTGTGCGCGCGTGCACACGCAAGACAGGGTCTCACTTTATAGTTCAGGCTGGCCCTGAGCTCATTGTGTTTCCCAGGCAAGTTTTGAATTTAGCAATCCTGCCTCTGCCTCCCAAGTGCTGGGATTATAGACCACCACGCCCAGCATTGTGGTTTGTGTACTGATTGCTGGTGGGAGTGAGCCACCACGCCCAGTATTATTGTATGTGGTTACCAGGATCAAACTCAGGATTTTGTGCTTGCTAGGCAGTTGCCAGAACCACTGAGCTAAATCTCCTGCCTAAAACTTAGTATCTTAATGAAACCTTGTGTAATATAAAACAAAAAAGATGAAATAAAAAGAGCTAGGAGTATAGCTCAGTGTAAAAGCCCTGGAATTCAACCCCTAGTATCACCCAAAAAAAGAACAAAAGAAAACAAATAAACAAATCTTGATAAATACTGTGAAGGAAAAGTCAAGGGTCTGTGAGACTGTTCACTTTGGGAGCTAGTCTGGTCTGGAGCATCAGGGACAGGCAGCTTCCTTGAGGTGATGTTCGAGTTTAAATCTGAACCAGTGCAGGGGTTATTACAAGTAGTTCAGAACAGAAGGTGGGAGTCAAAGGGCAGAACATACTGCACAGAAGTGTCAGTATGTGCAAAAGCCCCATACCAGGAGGAATTGTGACATCAGCTGGGCACCAAGAAGAAGGCTGCTGTGCAGGTCCAGCCAGGAATGTCAGGGGACCCACATGTCACAGAAAGATAGATTTTGTTCTTTAGCCCAAGAACAGTGGACTGAATTCACCTTTAAGTGTCACTGGCCCCATCCAGGCTCCTCACGCTGCCTCCAGAACAGTTAGTGTCCCCGAAGAGTCTAATAATTCTCTAGTGTTTACTGGTGTGCCTGGATGACTCATGAGCTTTATGTCTTAGTGACTTTGCCAGAGGTTACTTGCCTGCCTGTATCCTTTTTGGTTATTTCTCTGTCTCTCTGTTTCTCTCTCTCTCTCTCTCTCTCTCTCAGACAGTTCTCTCTATTAGTTCAGGCTGGCTCAAACTCACTACATAGCCCAGGCTGACCTCGAACTCACAACAGTTCTCCTGCCTCAGCCTCCCAAGGGCTGAGATTGCAATTGTGCCACACCCAGCTATTTTTCTCTTTCGATAGACTTAATCTTTCTTATTTCTGTAGGAACAGAAATGATACCTTTGTTGTTGTTATAGTGACTGGAAAAGTTGCCATCGTAACCGAGCCTAATCTGCTCACTCACTGCAGATTTATCTGTTACCACATGTGAGCCAGCTTTGTCCCAGTAGAGAACAGAACCGCATTGGCCTGACCTTTGGAGTTGACAGTCTGTGAGGGAGACAGACATTACACTACTAAACCATAAGGATGCGTTCATCACAGGTTGTGAAGAGTTCTCTAGGGTTAAAAGAGGAATAACTGGGGTGAACCCAATTTAGATGCAGTATCAATACTAGGCTAGATGCACATGAACCTGTTGCCTGTTTCCCTGGCAGTGTTTGCAGCATGAATGAAGAAACGCCTGTGTGTGGGGCATGCAGCAAGCCCCAAGGTTGCAGGAGGCGAGACAGATTTGTACCTGAAATGATACAGCTGGCAAATGAGAAAGCCAAGGTGTAACTGGGGTGCTCTGAGTGGAAGCCTTGCCTCTTTCTCCTATGCACTTGGCCTACCCCTTCCTCGGCATCCTCTGAGAAATTTCTGCATTCACAGTGAAGATCCTTCAGTCTCTACCACTCTTTCTTTTGATCACTACCATGTGACATTTTTACATCTAAAGAATCTTGCTTTGGCTGTGTTTGAGGCACAATTTTTACTTCCTTGAACATATTGTCTTCTTTTTTATTTGTCCTTTAGACAAAGTCTCATATGTAGTCCGGGCCTTAAAATTACTATGTAGCCCAGCCTGGTCTTGAACTTGTGAACCTCTGCAGCCTTCCAAGTGACAGGGTTGCATATATCACCATGCCCAGCTTTTGTCTCCTTGATTCTTCCTTCTTTCTCTTTCCTACATTCAGTTCAGCTAACACTTACTGAATACTTATCCTGAGTGAGGTACTTTTTCAGGTGCTACTGAGAGTATAAGGATGAACGTTTGACTCTCGCCCCCTAGAATTTTTATTTTTAGATTTGAATTTACTTTTTTGAGTTAAAGTCTCACTGTGCTGCCTGGTCTGACCTTGAACCTCTTGGTTCACACAATCTTCCTGTCTCTGCTTCTCAAGTGTCTCAAGTTATAGGCACTTGTCACTGCCCCTGACTGCTTGAGACATTTTAGTTTATAAAAGTGAGACACTTAGAGAGCTACCTACAAGGTATCATTTAGACTACTTTCTGCAGGAAGTGGCAACGGATGGGGATCCATAGCGTCCATAAATGACCCATAGCATTGTGATGAGAACCTAGCAAGAGGAGACAAATGTTTAGAGGAAGGAAATTGCAACAAATAAATGGTTCCTTAAGAACTGGAGCTACTGGGATGGTGGAGCACACCTGTAATCCCAATACTTGGAGGACTGAGGCAGGAGGATCACTGCAAATTTGAGACCAGCCTGAACTACAGAGTGAGACTCTGTCTCAAAAAACAAAGAAACAAAAACGAAAGTAACAACACAAGAAAAAGAAAACGTTGTCTCTTCTGTTTCTCCTTTTCAGCGTCTGTATAGAACCAACATGTATTTTTGTTGTAGAAATGAGCCTCAAGTAGATGGAAGAAGTTCTTACTGTTTTCTCTATTAGGCCTTGTGTCTCGAAACCGCCCTGAGGAAGAGGACCAGTACTGGCTGAGTATGGGGAGAACTTTCCACAAAGTGACACTGAAGGACAAAATGATCACAGTGACACGGTACCTTCCGAAGTAAGTCCTTTGATATTTGAGGTCTTCAACTACCTGAGTATGTCTGCATACTAAATTATGTGTAGAGTACAAAACTTAAGCCAAGGAAGTTGAATGGTTGTTCTCCACCTTTCCAATGGTGTGTGTTTGTATTAAAATGACCCTAAAGTTAATGGTGCACACCTGTGATCCCAGCACTTGGGAAGCTGAGGCAGGAGGATTGCTGTGAGTTCAAGGCCAGCCTGGGCTACAGAGTGAGTTCATGACGAGCCCAAACTGCATAGTGAGACCCTGTCTCAAGATAAATAAGTAAGTAAATAAATAAAATAACCCTCAGGTTATATTAGGGTTACAAGTTTATTTCTAAAAGCAACTTGATTCAACTTATTTAGTAGTATTGATATTAAGTCAATTAAAAATATAAGTAGAAGAATGAAAAGTTTAAGAAGATAGTAATTTCCATTTCAGTCCTCTGGCATGAGTTGGTTACCATAGTTGAGGGTGGAAATACCACGGATAGTACTTTACAAGTGCTTTGAAACAAAAAAAGAAGAGAAAAATTGTGTGTGTGTGTGTGTATGTGTGTAAGAGAGAGAGAGAGAGAGATTCTCTCTTTAACGGTGTAGATGTGCTTATTATTTTTCAGATATCCTTATGAATCTGCTCAGATCCATTACACCTACAGCCTCTGCCCTTCGCACTCAGACTCGGAGTTCGTTTCCTGTTGGGTGGAATTCTCCCATGAGCGGTTGGAGGAATACAAGTGGAATTACTTAGACCAGTATATTTGCTCTGCAGGTTCTGAGGATTTCAGGTCAGAGAGAAGGCTTTGCCTTTCTATTTCTGCTGCCTTGCTAAAATACAGGTATTTTAGCACTGCTGTCCTTTTTATTCCAAAGCCAAAACGTCCATTTTGTCTCCCAGGAAAAAAAATATGGAAGAACAAAGGCACATCTGCATGGATTAAAAATAGTGATGTGGGGGCTGGAGGGTTAGCTCAGTGGTTCCGGTGCCTGCCTCGCAAGCGCAAGGTCCTGAGTTCGATCCCCAGTAACCACATACAATGCTGGGCATGGAGACTCACACCCACCAGCAATCAACCAGCAATCAGCACCACATACCACAGTGCCGGGCGTGGTGGCTCATGCCTATAATCCCAGCACTCGGGAGGCAGAGACAGGAGGATTGCTGAGTTCAAGGCTTGCCTGGGCTACATGGTGAGCTCAGAGCTAGCCTGAACTACAAAGTGAGACCCTGTCTCAAAAAAAAAAAAAAAAAAATAGTGATGAGGTGGATAATGGTGATGGTTACATACTAATGTGAACGCACTTAATGCCTCTGAACTGTACGCTTAAAATTGGTTAAAATGGTACCTTTTGTTTTATGTATGTGTGTATGTGTGTGTGTGTGTGTGTATATATATACACATATGTGTGTGTATATATACGTATATAAATATGTATATATATGGTATTATAGTTGAAAAAAACAACAACAGCTCAGTGATGATGTGCCCTGTGTACAGAAATCAGTGCAGATCACGTTCTTGCCATTCTCTTGTCTGCCTCGCTGGTAGCTCTGTGGCGACTCATTTCTAGCTTCTGACTTTCTGCATGTTCATGATTGTGACCATGCGCAGCCACAACTTGGCTGGGTCAAGACACACAGAAGCATCCCGACATCCTGTGATGAAAGCAGAAGGGTCCTCCACTGTCTTCCTTCCAAGTGTATGCTATAAGTAAAACTATGAGTTAGGTGTAGCCTTGGATGAACATGCTCTCCTGAGAGATGGACCCTCATGCGCAGGCGCCAGAGAGGATTTGCTCAGAGCGCTCCGCTTGTCTGCTCTTTCTCACCACTACCCTGTGTTTTCCTTGCCGAAAGCAGCTTAATAGAATCTCTGAAGTTCTGGAGGACCCGCTTCCTGCTGCTTCCAGCCTGCGTCACTGCCACCAAGCGCATCACCGAGGGCGAGGCCCACTGTGACATCTACGGGGACAGGCCCCGTGCAGACGAAGATGAATGGCAGCTCCTGGATGGCTTCATCCGTTTTGTGGAGGGCTTGAACCGGATCCGCAGACGACATCGTTCAGATCGCATGATTCGGGTGAGGGCTCCGGGGGCTGCTCGAGGCCTGCTCGGTTGGCATGCAGAACCTGCCTTCCCCTCTCTCATCAGTCGGTGTGTTTACCTCACAGCTGCCCAGTGTTTATGTTAACCCCGGAATAGTGTATCCTTCTCCACAGCAAGGGAAAGGAGGGAGGATAGGGGGCAGACAGTGGCCAGGAGGTGAAGGCAGCGTGAGTCCCTCTCCCTGGCTGAGGACACAGAGCCTTCGTGTGCTTCTCCAGTGGGACTAGATGTTGAGCTCAGCTGCTTGTGTTGTGTTGAACTGCTGAGTAGGAACTCAGAAGGGCTCACAGAGTCAGTCCTTCCTTATTCGTGTCACTTTCAGAGTTTCCAGTACTGTTGCTCCTTTATTTCAATCACAGTCTACGACTCTGTGAGAAATTAAAGCTTGCGGAATGTCTGAAGCTGCCCATCCAATAAAGGACAGATCTAGGATTCCGCATTATTTTGTTTAAATTAACATACAATATACTTGACTTGTATGTATGTACATATGTATAAGCATATATGCATGTATATAGGCTATACATTTTAATAAATGTATAAATTCATTCAATCACTACCACAATCAAGATGCAGAATAGTTTCTTTGTTTCAAGAAAGCTCCATTATTTTGCCATTGGCCACCAATCATACTCTTCCCCATTTCTTTCCCTTAACAGCTACTGTCCATTTTGTTTTTTGCAAATAACATAGAAACAAAATCATGTAATATAAAACCTTTGAGGCTGTCTTCTTCCCCATAGAATCATTCTTTGGGATTCATCCAAGTTGTTTTGTGTATCAGCAAATAGTTAGTTTGTTTTAATTGCTGGATAGTATTCCATCATCAGCCAGTTTCCAGTTTTTTTTTTTTTGAGACAGGGTCTCGCTTTGTAGTTCAGGCTGGCCCTGAGCTCACTATGTAGCCCAGGCAAGCCTCGAACTCAGCAATCCTCCTGTCTCTGCCTCCCAAGTTCTGGGATTACAGGCGTGAGCCACCACACCCGGCACTGTGGTGTTGTGGTATTGATTGCTGGTGGGCATGAGTCTCCACGCCCAGCATTGTATGTGGTCACTGGGGATCGAACTCAGGACCCTGCGCTTGCAAGGCAGGTGCCGGAACCACTGAGCTAACCCTCCGGCCCCAGTTTTTCGTTTTTAACCTCAAGTTCGGTATTGTTTCTTCTGTGCCAGCTCCCTTTTGTATGTAGAAGCACTTATAATTGGGAACATTGCTGAGAGAACTTGTATAGAAAGAGCACGGGTTTTGAAGTAAGGCAAATGGAGTTTACATTCCAGCTATAGTGGATTTGGAGTAAATCACTTCCCATCTCCAAGCCTCAGTTTCTTCTATGCCACGCTCAGATCCCGAGTCCCCTGAGTGTGTTAGTGGGGTTTCCAAGGCCATGAAGACGCAGTGCCTGGGTGAGGGCTTGAGTGGTGTCCACTGAGTGAGCTTGCTTGGGCTGATGGCTTCATTTCCTCTGCTCTCATTTAGAAAGGTACTGCCATGAAAGGCTTGCAAATGACCGGGCCCATTTCCACGCACCCTCTGGAGACATCAGGCCCCCCTGTGGGGAAGAAGGGAACCTCAGCTCTGTCTGCACTGCTGGAGATGGAGGCAAGTCAGAAGTAAGTGGCTGTTCAAGAGGACAGGTCTCTACCCATAGACCCCAAGGGCTTTCAGTGACCTACTCCTGTGAGCAGGCAAAATATGACTTCCATCTGCAAGGCGCTTGTAATTAAGACATTTATTCACATGAAAAGTCCAGGAGCTGGGTACAGTCATGTGTGCCTATAATCTCAGCACTCTAGGAGGCTGAGGGAAGAGGATCAAATGTTTGAGCCCAGCTTGGGCAACTTAGTGATTTAGCAAGACCCTGTCTCAAAAAGAAAAAAGCTGGGGCCGGAGATTTAGCTCAGTGGTTCTGGCGCCTGTCTCGCAAGCGCAAAGTCCTGAGTTCGATCCTGGTAACCACATACAATGCTGGGTGTGGTGACTCACGCCCACCAACAATCAACCAGCCATCAGCTCCACATACCATAGTGCCGGGCGTGGTGGCTCGCATCTGTGATCCCAGCACTCGGGAGGCGGAGACTGGAGGATTGCTGAGTTCAAGGCTTGCCTGGACTACATAGTGAGCTCAGAGCCAGCCTGAACTACAAAGCGAGACCCTGTCAAAAAAAAAAAAAAATACAGCTCAATGGGAAGCCCTCAGTTCAATCCCTAGTACTAGTAAAAGAAAGAAAAAGAAAAAGCAAGGCTGCCTAATATGTGGCTAAGTTTCAAGTAACATGAAATAGGCCAACAAGACTACAATGATAAACTTGTAGTCCGGGGCTTTATGTGTGTGTGTGTGTGTGTGTGTGTGTGTGTGTGTGTGTATAAATTATGTATACATATATATATAATATATGTATATAATGTATGCGTATATATATTATGTATACATATATGTGTATATATATGTGTGTGTGTGTATATATGCAAAGCATTTTTTTTCTCTTAAGCATTTTTGTTTATTTATTTATTGGCTGCCTTGCCCAGGGTAGACTTGAATTCCTAGGTTAGTGATAGTGAACCTTTCAGACCTTTCAGTTGATAAAAACAGCCCACTGTAGCACGTGTTCCATAGGCTCTTCTGACCTAGGTGAAGAAATCTGTCTGCCTTAGTCTCCCAAGCAATTGGGACTACACACATGTGCCATTACATCGATCTTATGAGTGTTTAAAATATTTGAGCCCAACTTTTCAAATTTGAAGATTCATATAAACATATAATTTTTTTGTTTTTAATATAAAATATATACATAATGTGTATAATGTAACAGGATATGTGAGTCTCTTATATAATACAAAGGTTATTTATTTTTATGTTTTAAGTTTTTTTGGCGGTCCTGCACATTGAACTTGGGCCCTTGTGCTTGCAAGATAGGCATGCTGCCACTGAACTAAATCCCTGCCCTTACAAAAGTTATATAGTATAGATGATACAATGTGAAATCATGGATAGTATATAAAATCCATCTCTACGTTAAGTAGTTGAGTATCAGTCCACATTTGCTTCAAGCCACAGTGGACTGCACTTTGGAAGGGGCACGTGATGGCTAGTGTGATGTCATGTGCCTGCCACCCCAGCTTCTCAGGAGGCTGGGGCAGGAGGATCACAAGATCAAGGCCAACCTGAGCAACTTAAGGTCTGGTGTTACAACTTAGTGGTAGAGTGATTGCCAAGCACACATGAGGCCCTGGATTCAGTCTATAGTACTGAAAGAAAGAAGAGATGTGTGGCTCTTCTCCTTGGGGTTTTGGATTGTCTTGCATCCTCAGTCATGGCCCTGACATGATTCTCTAGGCATTTGGGTATATGACCTCTGTATAACGTGTCACAGGACACTAGCAGGACCACATCTTGCTTGGGAATGCAAGAAAAGTATCACAAGAGGTGAGGTTTAAGTTGGCCTTAAAGAAAGTGGACCATAGAGACAGGGCAAGTGTGATGGGGGACTAGAACTTGTCTGTCTAGAATGAGGGTCTGTGTTGTGCCCTGCAGGAGCCCACACGTGTCAGACTTTCAGAGAGCAACCATTAACAAGTATGAGGTAAGAGCACGAGGTATGGTGGCAGGTGCAGTTGGAAAGACAATGAAGGAAGCTGGGTGCCAGGCTGTCCTTACAGTTTCACTGCGGGATGAACCCTGTGGAAATTTTTGATAAGGTTTTATTTATTTATTTATTTATTTTGAGACAGGGTCTCGCTTTGCAGTTCAGGCTGGCCCTGAGCTCACTATGGTGCCCAGGCAAGCCTCAAACTCAGCAATCCTCCTGTCTCTGCCTCCCGAGTGCTGGGATTACAGGCATGAGCCACCACGCCCGGCACTACCTGTGGAAATTTTTTTTTTTTTTTTTTTTTTTGCTTTTTGAGACAGGGTCTTGCTTTGTAGTTCAGGCTGGCCCTGAGCTCACTATGGTGCCCAGGCAAGCCACCGCGAACTCAGCAATCCTCCTGTCTCTGCCTCCCGAGTGCTGGGATAACAGGCGTGAGCCACCACGTCCGGCATTGTGGTATGCGGTGTTGATTGTTGGTGGGCGTGTCTCCACACCCAGCATTATATGTGGTTACCGGGGATCGAACTCAGGACCTTGCGCTTGCGAGGCAGGTGCCGGAACCACTGAGCTAACCCTCCGGCCCCTACCTGTGGAAATTTTAAAAAAATTTTATTTTAATGGCAAAATTCAGACAGATGAGGATAAGTAGACAGATTAGTAACCATCCCTCAGCTTCAAGGATCACCCACTCGGTCTTAATGCATTTGTATTCCACACATATTCTTTTTCCTTTTATTCTTTTTTCAAATTCCAGACATTATATCCTTCACGTGTATAGTTTAGCATGTATCTTTTTATTTATTTATTTATTTATTTTTGAGACAGGGTCTTGCTTTGTAGTTCAGGATGACCCTGAGCTCACTATGTAGCCCAGGCAAGCCTTGAACTCAGCAATCCTCCTGTCTCTGCCTCCCGAGTGCTGGGATGACAGGCGTGAGCCACCACGCCCAACACTGTGGTATGTGGTATTGATTGCTGGTGGGTGTGAGTCGCCATGCCCAGCATTCTTTGTGGTTACCGGGATCGAACTCAGGACCTTGCGCTTGCGAGGCAGGCACCGGAACCACTGAGCCAAATCTCTGGCCCTTATTTATTTATTTTTTTTGAGACAAGGTCTCACTTAATAATACAGGCTAACCTTTAACTCACTATGTAGCCCAGGTTGGCCTTGAACTCCCAGTGATCCTCCTGCCTCAGCCTCCTGAGCGCTGGGATTACAGGTGAGCATCCACACACCAGGCTTTTTGTTGTTGGGTTTTTGAGACAGCGTCTTCCTATGTAGTTCAGGGTGTCCTTGAACTCACGATCGTCTTCCTGACCCTGCTTCCTGAGTGCCGGTATTTGTAGGTGTATGCTGCCATGCCTGGCTGTTGTCTCCCTCTTCTTTTTTTTAAATTCAAAGTGTAATATTATAGTCCACCTGGAAAATTACAGCAGTTTCTTAATATCACGAAATATCCCGTTGGGATTTCTGGCAGAAGGGATTTGTTTTTTCAGAGATGAAACCCCATATATAGGAAGGCGTGGTGGGTGGATGTTGAAAGGCAGAGGATGGATGGAAGATGGAGATGAATAGACAAGAAGGGATGCAGGAGTCACAGGAAGGGAAGAACACAGCCCGGTACCCAAGGGAGAGGAGAGCAGGGGCTGGTGGGGCTGAAGGCACTGTGTCTTCACACAGGCCCCAGAGGTCTTCATCCGATCCAGGAAGGACTTAGAACTCTGCCTGCCAGGTTTTCGCTGGAGCAAATGATAGATTTTCCCACTGGAAAGGAGAACAAGGAACATATGCTGCTGGGAGGGGTGTGAAGCAGGGGGTGAAGGGATCTTATTTTAATTTACAGTGAGTCACCATGTGATGTGTGCTAAGGTGCTCAGGCTGGAAGAGGGTGACTCTCTTGGGTCGTAGAGTCCCCCGGTGTAAGGGGTGAAGTTCTTGGCTAACCTCACGATAGCAGGTAGAACAAAGAAGCCCGAGACTTACATCTTGTCCTAATGCCTGCCCCAGGGAGAAGTGCTGCATTTTCTCAAGGCTGGAGGGTAGCACGGAAGGACCTAGGCTTTTATAATAGAACATTTGTTCATACCACGTCTTTTATTTGTACGCTTTTCTTCTGTTGCTGCTCCAAGCAGATCTGCTGTATGTATGTGTATTTTGTGGCCCTGGGGACGGAACCCAGGACCTTTGCACTAGACTACTTTTACTTTTTACTTTAAGACAAAGTCTCAAAGTTGCTAAACTGCCCAACCTGGGCTCAAGCTTGCAATCCTCCTCCTTCAGCCTTCTAGAGTGCTAGGATGACTGGTTTGTATCATCACACCTGGCTCGTCTGTTTTTATGAGAAACAACATTATAACAACATAATAAAGACAGCTTTAAAAGAACAGTACCACCATCTTACCATAACCATGTGTTTATTTCATCCAGTTCCATTCCAGTCTTGATCCACACGATCAGGTATGTCGTCAGCCTTTTTTGCCAGACCAAGGTCTCTGGAGTCTCACCCTGGGGCTGGTCAGCAATCACAGAGTAGCAGGTGCTGGCTTGAAGCTGCTCTGCTTCCGTCAGAGGAGGAAAACCCGGTCAGTGGATGAGCATGGGGGTGAAGGACGGACAGACAGACAGGCCAAACAGGAGGGGTTTTCTCCTGTCCAAGGGGAGTCCTGTGTGCGACCCTCAGGGCATAGTACATTGTCCCACTGCACACTTGGGTGTGAAAGGTTTTTCCACACTTTCATCTTGATTCTGTGCAGGCCGTTTACTTGCTGCCTGAGCTTTAGGGAACCCAGCACATGTGACACTGCCTTCTTGGGGCAGGGTGGAGAGTGCCCTGTGAATTTCCTTATGTGTACATTGTAGCTGCCTGTTTTGTGTCAGCACTCTTCCCCTGAGCCATTAGATGAGGAAACTGAGGGCAAGAACAGGGTCTTCCTCGGGTCTGAGTCTCTGGTTCCTAGTAATGCTGTGTGTGTCAGTGTGTACAAGGCAGTTCTGTCAGTGTGGGTTATTGTGTGTCCCGGGGGTAACCGAAGCTTCCTGCTGTCCCCATCACAGTCCAATGCCACAGCCCCCAGAAACTGCTGTAAAATGTCACAGTGTGCATTTGTGGACATGGCTGAGAGGAAGACACACTGTGATGCAGTGGAGGGAGAGAAGAAGAGCCAGAGTCAGCAAGCAAAGGAAAGAATCATCTGCTGCCTTTCATCAAGGAGCTGTACCTGAGAGGAACCGAGTAATTGGTGTGGGGCAGTTTCTCTTTTTAAAATATTCTAGCTAATCAATACAAAAGGAGTGGTAGAGCATCACTAGATAGGGTCTCTTTACAGAACTGATGGCTCGCCAGAGATTGTCTGTGGTAGCTAACATTCCCACCGAGGGCAGGAAGTCATTAGAGTCGTCTGGCAGAAGCACACAGCACCGTTTGGGAAAAATTCTTGCTTGACATCAGGCCTAAGTTTTTCCAAGCCTCTACGTGTAACTTCTAGTTCTCAGGAAGGACAGGGCACAGAGGAACATGCTAAACAATCAAGGAATGTGTCTAGACCATGTACATTTGTAGGACAAATGAGCTCCTTCTTCAGTAAATAAACTGCAAGTGTAGCAGAAATGGGAGTAGTTTATGCCCTAAAAGAGAATTAAGAGATGTGACTTACTGCGACCAAAGGGATCTTAATAGAATCTTGTTTTGGATGAACAAAATGTAAGGTTTTTTTTTTCCTTTGAGACATTTGGGGTGATATATGATATTATAAGGAGTTTTTAAAAGTTGTGGCTATTTTAAAGTTTCTTTTAGAGCTATCACAGTGTTTATAGATAAAATAATGTGTCAGTTTTGCTTCAGAATAATTGATGTGAGTAGGGAAGGGCTATAGATGAAACAAGATTGTCTGCAAGTATATAATTTTAGTGACTGGGTATGTAGGGGTTTCTTAATCTTACTCTCTTTATTTGTGTAAATGTTTCAGTTTTTCTATAATTTAAAAAATCTAGGGTACGCCTCTCCAATCCCAGTACTCAGGAGGCTGAGGTGTGAGGATCATGAGTTTGAGGCAGTCTGGACTGCAGCCTCAGGGACCCCACACGAGTGCTAGCACCAGTGCAGCCTTCAGAGAGGAGCCGGGCGGGTTATGCCAGGCTGCTACCTCTGTATGCACGCATGCACACATGCTCCTCCTGACCGACCACTCTTTGGTGTGGCATTGCAGGGAATGGATGTGAGTTTAGACCAGACTGCTGTGGGCTGGGAGATGTCACCGAATGTCCTGGTAGCTGAGTTGCCTGGATAGTGCTCTCAGTTTAAGGCAGCGAGCCACAGCTGAGAGATCTAAGTGGAGCCTCACCGTGATCGCCACAGCACTACAGTCGCTCCTCTGTATCTGTGGGTGGTGCATTTATTATGTCTAACAGAGACTGAAAACATTGCAGAGAGAAAAATTGCATCTGTGCTGAACATGTATGGACTTTTCTTGTCATTATTCACTAGATAAATGTATTAATAACTATTTGCACAACATTTGTTTTATATTGGTATTATGAGTACCTTAGAGATGACTTAAAGGGCATGGGAAAATATGCATAAGCTTTATGTAAATTCTGTAGAATTTATTATATTGTTTTATATAAGAAATTTGAGTACCTACAAATTTGAGTATTGATTGGGGGTCCTAGAACTAATCCCCCTCAGGTATGAGAGAAAGCTCTGTGTTTTACAAAAGAAATGAGGCACTTAGGATTTTATTATGAGCCTTGTGAAACTTACTGGTTAAGAACACATTGATATATTACAGTTACAGTGGACTGACAAGTTATGACCGACCTGACATACAAATAACTTGGGTTAATTAGATTAATGGAAGAGTCATCTGCCTCTCCTTATCTATAGTGTGCCCCCCGGTCAACACCCAGATCTTAGCTGTGTTAACTTATAACAAACTTGCGTTACAACCAGCCCTCAGGAACTGATTAAGTTCCTAAGTCAGGGTTGCACTGTGATTTAAGCTAAAACAGTGTACAATTGATTTTAGTATGGATAACTTTTGGAAAATAAACATGAAGTTAGACATTTCTATAACATGAGAACTGAGTAGAATGAGATGGCAGAAGAAAATTGTATTG
>PVIC010002954.1:58998-72851 GCA_004025085.1 Thryonomys swinderianus
TTTTTTTTTTTTTTTTTTGAGACAGGGTCTCACTTTGTAGTTCAGGCTGGCCCTGATCTCACTATGTAACCCAGGCAAGCCTGGAACTCAGCAATCCTCCTGTCTCTGCCTCCTGAGTGCTGGGATTACAGGTGTGAGCCACCATGCCTGGCACTGTGGTATGTGGTATTGATTGCTGGTGGGCGTGAGTCTCCATGCCCAGCACTCTCTGTGGTTACCGGGATCGAACTCAGGACCTTGCACTTGTGAGGCAGGCGCCGGAACCACTGAGCTTAATCTCCAGCCCAGTTTGTTTTTGTTTTTTGAAGCAAGGCCTCTCTGTGCAGTTTAGGCTGGCCTTAAACTCACTGTGTATCCCAGGCTGGCCTCAAACTTGTGGCGATCCTTCTGCCTCAGCTTCCCAAGTACTGGGTTATGGGAGTGTGCCACCTTCTCTGTCCACGCTTTTGTCTTAGATTTAATAAAAACCGAGAAGAAAAGTCTTCCCAGAGGACAGAAAAAATGGTATTTGTGGTAAAGTCATTCAAACTGTGTCATTTGCCCTTTGAAAGTAATATGTAGGCAGCAGTTGCTGCCAGAATTGCTTTTTAAATTGAGCTGTTTCTGTCTTACTATGGCCGACTGGTGATTGTTCAGGATTGTGAATACAATTAAGGGTGTCACGTAGGGCCTGAGGAGGAACAAGGCAGAGGTATATGTGTTTCAAAGATGACAGCAGCAGGGCTGTCTTCTTGTCAGCTAATGCGGATCCTTTACCAGGGAGCTCTGAGCAAGCAGCAGTCATGCTTTTTCCCTCCTTTTAGATGCCTAGGGGAACAGCAGGCCACTGTGCATGGTGGAAAGAGCTCTGCCCAGCCGGCTGAGAGCAGCAGCGTTGCCATGACTCCCACCTACGTGGACAGCCCACGAAAGGTAAAGGGGTCCGTTCCGTCGGGGAGCTGCCAGGTACTCTGAGAAACCCCATGTGGAAGGTAAAGTGGAAAGTTGTTCAAGTTAAGATTGAATATGCCGAGGCGTTCAGTGAATTCTGCATCTCACCCTTTTGAGATTCTGTTCTGTGTTTAGCAAAGGTGCCTTTTGTTCACCATAGTAAGAAAGCTAACGTGTAGTTATGTACAGATATGAAACAGTCAAGACCCGAGATCTGGCTTGAGTTTTTTTTTTTTTTTTTGAGGTACCAGGATCAAACTCCCACTCTTATGCGTCCAAGGTTATCATGGCACCACTTGAGCTAAATCCCCAGCCCCTGGCTTGAGTTTTGACACTACCCTTCTAGTTGTCTTTTGCCATCATTAGCTTTCCCAAACAGGAGCAGGAAGCTACAGAAGCATTTTCCACAAGAACTCACTCATTCTTTGATAGTGGAAATTCTATTAGTTTTCTTAGGCTCCTGAGAAATACAGTCAAACAAGATGATGGTGGTGGTGATGGGGGCAAAATCCCCTCTGACTTTAAGGCTTTATAAGGAAAGGAATAACAGCACTACAGTAGAGTGGTAGAAAACTCCATAGGTCAGGCCTTGTGTGTCTTGTAAGGTCAGTGGACTTGACTCTGTCAACTTTGTTTCCTGAGGAATTGAGGATTAGAGATCATTCTGTTGTGTGTAAGCTGACTGTATATTTTCTTATTTTGTCTCTACAACTAGGAGGTGAAAGAGAGTCAGTGGATGTATTTTATTTTTCAAAATTGTGGTCAAATTGCATACCTGTTCCCATATTTATTTATTTTACTTGTTATTATAAAAGTTTTCTATGTCATTAATATTTTCAAAAGCATGCTTTGTGATGTGTGTGTGTGTGTGTGTGTGTCATCCTGGGGATCAAACCCAGGATCTTGCATATCCTTGGCAAGCACTAGCTCAGTGGTAGAGGATACACCCAGCAGGCATAATGCCTTGGGTTTGGTCCTCAGCATTACATATATACATATACGCAGGCATGCACGTGCACGTATGCAAACACAGGAATGCTATATAATATCATATTGTATGAATTTACTTTCATTTAGAACTTTTTTTGTTAAGAGTGTAGGTGATTTCTTATTTACCCTTGAGATGGAGTCTTGCCATGTTGCCTGTGCTGGTCTCAAACTCAAAATCTTCCCATCAGCCTCCTAAATAGCTGGGATTACAGGTATACACAGTGCATCTGGCTGATTTCTGTTTTTTAAGACAAATTTTGGCCATTGTATAAATGTTTATAATTTACAGTGCCTCACAATTGTAAATAATGCTATAATGAACTTCCTATTTTTAGCGGGAGGGATTCAAGTCAGAGGTCTTTGCACTGAGTTCCATCCTTAGCCCATACTCCTTTCTCCTAAGTTTTTTCTAGTTTAAAAAGTTTTAATCTTCCAATAAAATGTACCAATTTAAAAAAATCTTAATCTTACATTGAAGGAGCATTTCCCTAATTTTCCTAGTCTAGGCTTGAATTTATAATCCTCCTGCCTCTGTCTCCGAAAGAATTGAGTTATAGGTATTTGCCATTACACCCAACTAATGAACTTGTTACAATAATTAGTTGACTACATCTCTGATTATTTCCTTTCCCTAAATTTTTAGAATTACATTACCAGGATGAAACAAGGCTGCAGAAAGTTTGTAGACTATTGAACAGAGGTCAGCAAATTTATATGCATATTTCAGGCTTTGTAGGTCAGAAGGCAAATAAGGCTTTTTTTTTTGAGATAGGGTCTCGCTTTGTAGTTCAGCTGGCCCTGAGCTCACTGTGTAGCTCAGGCAAGCCTTGATCTCAGCAGTCCTCCTGCCTCTGCCTCTTGAGTGCTGGTATTACAGGCATGAGCCACTATACCTGGCTCTGTGGTGTGTGGTACTGATTGCTGATGGGTATGAGTCACTACATCCAGTATTCTTATATGTGGTTACCGGGATCAAACCAGGGACCTTGCACTTGCTAGACAGGTGCAGGAACCACTGAGCTAAATCTTCAGCCCAATAAGGCTCTTTAATATGTATTTCTATAACCATTTAAAACTATTCTTATAGGCAATAAAAACCAGTTGGATAGACAGATTAGGTCTCCAAACTATAGTTTTCTGGTCTCTGCTCATTCTTTTGGCAAAAAAAGAGTTTTGTCACCTATTTTCATTCATGGGCTTGTAAATCTCAGCGTCCTCCGCACCACTGCTGGTAGATGTTCTGGCAGAGAAGGGACAAGAGATACCCAAATATGCTCTCCAATCATTTTGTTTCATTTTATTTTATTTTTTAAACCTGTGCTTATTATCATCTTTTAGAATTAGAAACAGTGCCAAAGACAAGACTGAAAAAGTCATGAAACTATGAAGTCACATACATAGGGTTATAAGGTATGTCATTCAGAACACCTTCCTCATCTTCCAGTTGAACATTGAAGTCCATATGCGGCAGCTGTCAGTGTTCATAGGTGTTGGCTCCCAGACTTAGGTAAGAGGAAGCAGGATGCTATGAGATAACCGCCAGGAAGTTCTGCTATGAAGTTCTACTTTTCATACTGAAGAAAAGGCTTAGGAGAGCGAGAAACTTGGTCCAGTGCTACTACTGAATTGCAATGATAAGCATAAAAAGTAAAAAGATCTTGAAGAGACAGAGGGTCTGTGGAAAGGTCTGCTGTAAAAACATTTTTATTTCACATACGTGACCATGTGTATCCCACATGAATAGAGTGGGAAGGGAAAGGTGGCTGAGGAAGCCCCTGAAATGAGTGCTTTTCTGTGTCTCTGCTTCTTGATGATTTTGTTGCACAACCAGTGGAGGAGAAGGTATGGGTGCTTCTGTATCCTCTGCGTGCTCAGAAGATTAATCAAGAACTGTTCTTGCATTGAATCCTCTTTTCCTACCTGGCTGGCGTGTTCAGTAGTAGGCAGAAGAAACCCTATGCTTCACTGTCTCTCTCCCAGAGGCCTCTGGTCACCTGGGGAGGCAGGAGACCCGGACATGGCCACTGCAGCCTTTGTCCCCCTGTCCCAACCTAGTAGCTCTGTAGCCTTTCTCTCTGCATAGGTCTGAATGGACCTCAGAGCTATGTGTAGGGCAGCAGCATCCAGGCCATGCTCCTGGGAAACACCAGGCAGCTTCTGACCCAGGTGCTTGCTCCCGTGCCATCAGGATGTTCTGCCTTGGAAGGTGTACATCCTGCTCATGCTTCGCATTTGGGTATTGTCCCTCTGGGTGGATCTCTTCTGTCTCTCTGTCTCTTATTTATTTCTTAAGATTTTTTTTCTCCATTTTCCTCATGTGTCCTTGTTTCTCTTTCCCTTGTTTCTATTGTTATTTTTGGGTTTTTTCACCCACTTCTGCTTCCCCCGATGGCTAACTACTGGTACCCACTCTATTTCTTTGCTACCTTGCACCTGCACCTGCACCTGCTGTTGCTGCTGCTGTTGATGCTTCCTCCTCCCCTGACTTCAGGACGGGGCCTTCTTTATGGAGTTTGTCCGCAGCCCACGCACAGCATCATCTGCCTTCTATACTCAGGTCAGTCAAACCGCACGGCTTTGCAGCTCACGCATGTCTGTCCGCTGGCTGGAGCCACGAACTGGCCTTCTGCTCCATTCTGAACAGATGGAATTGGGCTGAATCTGGAAGCGAGGGGCAGCTTAAATTGAATTTGGTCTCCAAAGTGTGTATCCCCTTCCCTGGTGCTCTCAGTGGTACAGGAGAATGAGAATCATGTCAGAGGATAAATGATGACACAAGCATTAAGTCAGGAGGTGTCTTGTTGCTGCCTGTCTGGTTCACACGTTGCCATGGATTCTCACCACACTGAAACATCTTCTAAGTTTTAAAGGCAACCTGATATATGTATCGTTAAAGACTGAAGACTTATTTTTCTCCTCCCTGTACGACAGATAAATTTATAGCAGTGTGGCAGCAAGTGGTGAAAAACAAGAGCCAATGTTTATAAATAGAAGTGTGCTACATCATAGGCTAGTGGTGTATGGCTCTAGACTGTTTGCCTCCTCTCTGGGCTTCATTTATTTCATTTGACAGGTAAAGCGTTTGGATCAGATCTTCAAGGGTCTTCCAAGTCTGAAAATTCTTCACTTACTACATACCACACACATGCATTATCTCATTTAATCTTACAGTTAAACCTATGAGTTAAGTAAGACTTTTACCCCAGTTAAAACTGAGGGACAGGGCCGGAGGGTTAGCTCAGTGGTTCCGGCGCCTGCCTCGCAAGCACAAGGTCCTGAGTTCAATCCCCGGTAACCACATATAATGTTGGTGGAGACACGCCCACCAACAATCAACACCGCATACCACAATGCCGGACGTGGTGGCTCACGCCTGTCATCCCAGCACTCGGGAGGTAGAGACAGGAGGATTGCTGGGTTCACGGCAGCTTGCCTGGGCACCATAGTGAGCTCAGGGCCAGCCTGAACTACAAAGCGAGACCCTGTCTCAAAAAGCAAAAAAAAAAAAACAAACCAAAAAACTGAGGGACAAAGAAGTTGTATATACAGTGTAGGGTAGAGCTGGGATTTAAATTCAGAACCCACAGGTTTGACTCAAGATCCACTCTGTAATTAGAGTTAGTAATTACTGTTTTTGGCAGGTCCTTGGTGCAGAGAAACAGGGTTTTCTGACCTTCATTGAAGATACCTGGTATATGTGACGTTGACTTAGTTGTAGAAAATTAGGCACAAAGATCTAAAGGAGTGAATAGGGTTCATGCAGAGTAGTGCAGGCTAAGGGGGATGAAATTTAGGAGGTTCAAGGACAAAAATTAAGGAGTTAATTATTATTATTTAGTAGAACTCAGAAATCAACATTCATTGATTACCCACTCTGTGAATGTTTTATGAACACAATATTTGCAACAAATCTGTAGTACAGAAGCAATATCACCTCATTTTCCAGATGAGGAAATTGAGACTTAAATAAACTGGTTGGCAAAAGAGGACTCAACTGTTAGTGAGCAATGGAGCCCTTATGGTATAGATATAGCTCTTAGGGTAGGATTTTAGTTAGCCCTGAAATTTGGCCTTTCTTAGGAAAACAAAGGTTGCCGTGTCTGTCCATTCAAGGGTCCGATGGCTGCACCTGCCTCTCCTCAGTGACCTGCCTGACCCCAGCAAATCCTCTTGGTTTTAATTTACACATCTTTCATCTCTGAGAGTGGGAGGCACACTGTATTTTTGGTTTGAAATAGACTTAGGTTAATCTCTTTAACTTTTTGCTTTCTACCAGGAGACTCTTCTGAACAGTTCAGGTTTAGATTAGAATTTGACATTAGACAAATCAAAGAGTTGGAAGAGATTTGTTTAATAAATCTTGTAATAATTCACAAGGTTTATATGGGAGAATTCACCTATAGAGCAAAAGTGGATGAGTTCTAGCAACTGGGGATAACAGAGATCAGACTTTAGACTAGGCACATAAGCAAAGTGTGTTGTTAAAAAGATGTGTAAATTGAGCACTGGGGATATAGCTCAGAGATAGAGTGCTTGCCTAGCATGCTCAAGTCCTAGTACACTGGGGAAGAAAAAGTATCTGAACTCATAACAGAGGTAATAAAGGAGCACTCAGCAGGTACACAAAATTAAATTGTGCCTCTTTTCTTTTAAAGTGTTTATTGTAGTAAAATACACAAAACGTCAAATGTATTGTTCTCTAACATGCAGCATAGGAGTGGGGAGAGAGACTAGTGCAGAAGAAGAATGCTTTCAAATCTCAGCTTCAGTGCCCTGCCAGGGATCCACCTTCACACACTAATGAAAGTCCTAAACCTTAGTCTCCTCATTTGTAAAAGGAAATACAAATAATTTCCCTATAGGACTGTTTTGAGTATGAGAAATACCTATTTTCAACAAATTTTTAAGGGAATAAAATATGCAGAACCAATGTCCGACCACAGTGCAATTAAATTACATGTCAGTGATAGAAAAAAACTAGAAATCCTCCATGTAGTTTGGAAATTAAGGCACTGCTAATTATGTATATGGCAGGGACCCTGGTGTAACTTAAACCCTCCATTGTCAGCTAGGCTCTTACCTGTGTGAGGTCTCTGCAAGGATACAAATAGTTAGTCCTGACTTAAATGTTCTTAAAATATATTCAACCTTGCTGTTCTTTTAATGTTGGAGTTGTTTGGAAATACTTAAAAATCAGGAAATATCACACAAAACCCCAAGTTTCTGTTTTGTGTTGTATTTAAGCTAGACAATGGGTCTGGATTCCTGTCTGGCAGTAATGATATGACCCTAGAGAAACCTGCATCATTTCCCTTAAGAAACAGTCAGATGTACCAGTGTATATTACCTATTACTCTATTCCCCCATATACATCTTTTTTTGTGTGTGTGGTGGTGGTGTTGCTAGGGATTGAAATGAGGGCAAGTGCTTTGCCACTGAGTTAACCCCAGCCCAGTACATATTTTTTGTTTGTAACCTTTGCTCTGGAATATGCTGTTCCATAGAACTTTCGGCAGTGAAGGAAATAAATGTTCTTCTGCATTGTCCAGCACAGTGGCCCATAGTCACTTGTAGCTGTCGAGCTATAGCTAATATGGCTATGGAACTGAATTTTAAATTCTACCTTACGGCTGGAGATTTAGCTCAGTGGTTTCGGTGCCTGCGTCACAGGCACAAGGTCCCAAGTTTGATTCTCGGTGCCATAAAACAAAACAGAATAGAAGTGTCTCATAGGAAATTCTTTCATGGGGAGAGGGGCAGTTAGGAAACTGTTCCAGTCTTCCTGGTCAGAGGAAAGGGGGCATGACTTAGAGAGACAGACACATCTGCAGAGGGGCTGGCACAGGACTAGGCCTCTCTCACTACAGAGCTGAAATATGTATCTGTCACAGGCCTCTCAAGTTTGAACCTGGGCAGTCAGAAGTCTGAATATTCACTGACAGATGCAGGAAAGGAAGATAGGGGTGGAGAATCTTGAGTTGGGTAGATGAAGATTGGCCATAGTCAGGTTCGTCCATTTGTCTATAACTGTATTCTTTCTCCGCCTCCCCCTCCCCGCCCCAATCTCAACAAGGATTACTCTGACTATTCTTTCTGTGGAAGGTTTTTTCCAGTGAAAACCTTGCAAGTCAGGGGATGGAGTAACTACTTTGGTCCTGAGGACTTACTGTGCACAGTTGCTTCCCCTCTGCCTTGTCTTGGAGGGTGGGCATCCCCAGAGGACAGTGCATGCAGGGCAGGGTTTGCTCTTTGGGTTCCTTTAGCTCTTCTCCCTGGGAACATCGGGAACTGGCGATGAGAGCATGGAAAGGACCATATGTGTGAGTAAAGATGGGGGAGGGTACTGGCTTTCTTTCTTTTGTTGGTTTGTATAAGTGCTTGTCGAGTGAATAAACTAGAAGAGCTCATTCACTTTGAATTGTTAACTCTTTGACAGGTGTCTGTGGACCAGACAGTCCCTCCAGTGCTGGATGGCACCAGTTTGGGGGGGAGCGCTGGCCAGGCTGTGGACAGAGGCAACAGTCAGGCTTTCGGGAACGCCCAGAATGTAGAACAGGCCTTTACCTCCGCAAACTCCAGTGACAGCAGGTGAGATTGCAAACGACTAAATTCATGCTCCCGGGGAAGGCGGGCCTGTGCAGGACCATTTAGCCTTAAAGGTCACTGAGACGGGATCCAAAGCTCTGAGGAAAGTTGTGATTCTGGCACGAATCATACGTGGGACCCTGAGTGGCCAGTCCTTCCTCACGCTTGTGGATGAGTCACTCATGGTGGCTGGCCATGCCAGTCTTCTTCCCGTTCCTGAGTATCTGGGCAGAAAGAAGCTGCCTGTACTTCACTCACTTGAGAAAGTACCCTTACTCTTTTTAGAAAACTTAATTAAAAAAAAAAGTTTTTTGAGACAGGGTCTCGATTTGTAGTTCAGGCTGGCCCTGAGCTCACTGTATAACCCAGGCAAGCCTCGAACTCAGCAATCCTCCTGTCTCTGCTTCCCGAGTGTTGGAATTATAGGCATGAGCCACCACACCCAGCAATTAAAAATTTTAATCAACACATAAAATGTATCTATCTATAGGGTAATGTTTGTAGGTTATCTGTCTATAGGCCTATGTTTGTATGCTGAGGTCAATTTACAATTCTTTTTTATTTCCTTCCCAGCTGTGTTTGCTTTATGCCTTGACTAAATGATCTAAGAAACTTGACTTTTGCACCCCTGTCCCGGAGAGCAGAAGATGGTTGTAAATTCTGTGCTGGCTTTACCTCTGCCTCACACACCACAGCCTGTTCTTTTCGGCCAGCAATCAGCTCAGCCCTAGGTGTCTCTCCTCTGCCTCCTCCCAGGCCCAAATCCCTGTCGAGCCTGGATGGCTTTTTGGTTCTGGCTGTGGAAGAGATCGGAGAGGCTGCCCCGTACATGGGAAGGGAGTACCTCATTGTGCTTCCTCATTGCTTACAAGGGCCCAGTGCCAGATTTTATTTGCTTTGGGAGATAAGGGGAACTGGGGGTGTCATATTGAGGCTAGAGGTGAGACCGAAAATGACATGGCAGATAGAACCAGGACAAGTGACAAAGTTAAAGAGAACAGATTCCATTTCATAAGGAACTTACCAGCATAGATCCTGCTCCAAGGAATGGGCTGCATTTGGATGAGCTGCGTTCTCTGGCACCGAAGTTTTTCATGCAGGGAAGACAGCTGCTTGTCCAGACTCTCACTCAGCAGAGACTCAGGATTAGAATGAAGTTCATTTCAAAGGTCCTTGAGGGTTTTTCTAACCCCGTTGTTTCAAAATACTGCAACACAAGCTCAACCCCCCCAAATAAGCAAACAGAAGAGTGTGGGGTGGAAATGAGAGAGAGGTTTAAGAAGCTTAAAAAAAAACATCCGGATAACTCCAGAATTAGCCCAGTTTGGTGTGATGAGTAGCCAGTGAGCTGTTGAGTATTACTCATGTTTTAAGGGACTGTCATACTGTCAAAGAAGAGCTTGGATAGCAAGTAATAGAAAGATCCTACTTTGGGACTTGCTGACCTGAGTTCAAATTCAGACCCTGAAACCTCCCATCTCTTTGGCCTTCACCAGGTCCCTTAACCAATCTGAGTTTCATAGAGTCAAAGTTCCTGTTAATATATTTACTGTTTGGGGCTTCATGTGCTGTCAGTTCCGTACTGGGTGTAATGCCTCACCACTACCTGAAGGACTGGAATAGCTTCGTTTTTCATATATGGACCCTGAGGCCATGAAAAGCCACTGGTTAGTTATGGTATAGAATTCTGTCCCCCAGGCTCTGACTTGTTATCCGATGCTCTTGTTCAAGATTAAACAAAGCATTTTGTGGGGAAAAAAACACAGTGGTCCAGGAAAGTTTCTTAAAAGTGATTAGGCCTAAAGCATAATACTAAAAGAGGAGGTGATTATTACAGATGGCTGTGTTTAGACACAGGTCCACTTTGAATCTCTTTTTTTGAGATACGTTCTGTTTGGGTTTTTTTTGTAGACAGGGTCTCACTTTGTAGTTTAGGCTGGCCTTGAGCTCACTATGTAGCCCAGGCTGGCCTCGAACTCAGCAGTCCTCCTGCTTCTGCCTCGAGTGCTGGGATTACAGGTGTGAGCCACCACACCTGACATTGTGGTGTGTGGTACTGATTGCTAGGGGGCATGAGTCACCACACCCAGTATTGTTGTATGTGGTTACCAGGATTGAATCAGAGACCTGGTGCTTGCTAGGCAGGCGCCGAAACCACTGAGCTAAATCTCTGGCCCTTGAGATAAGTTCTAAGGCTGGTCTCAAATTGATTTTCCTACTGCCTCTGTTTCCCAATACTGGGATTATAAGCATGTACCACCATGCCTCCTTCCCCCAGTTTTTCCTCCTCCTTCTTTTTCTTTTTCTTTCTTCTTTTGCCTTTCTTCTTTTCTCTCTCCCTTCTTTCCTTTCCCCTTCTTTCCTCTTCCTGCTTTCCCTTTCTTCCTTTTTTTCCTTTCCTTTTTCCCTCTCTTTTCTCTTTCTTCTTTCCCTTCTCTTCCCCCTTCTCCTTTCCTCTTCTTCCTTCTTTCCTTCCTTTCTCCTTCTTTGCCACTCCCGTACAAATAGTACATTTGTTCCCGGTATCTGTGAATTGGTTCCAGGATACCAGTGGATACCAAAGTTGGCATATGCTCAAGTCCCATATATAAAATACATAGTATTTATATATATATCCTACATACATCCTTTCTTTCCTTCCTTTCTTTCTTCTTCACAGTTCTTCCTGCCTCTTCCTTTCCATCCCTTCTCCCCTTCTGTGTCTCTTTCTCTTTCTTTCTCTCTCTCCCCCTCCCTCCTTCCCTCTCTGCCTTCCCCACATATATTTTGAAAGTGGGGACCCCCAAATTTGCTTGAGTGCCTTCAGTATCAATGTGTCCATTGCTTCCTAGTTTCTTTCTTTTTCTTTAATCTTTTTTCTTTTTGTGGTACTGGGGCTCAAACTTGGACCTTGTGTTGGCCAGGCAGCCACGGTGCCACTGAGATACATCTCCAGCCCCATTGTATCCTAGTTTCTGCTCCGTAAAACACGGAGAGTGTTCCTAGTACTTGTGCTCTTGACCATGCCCGTGCCCTCTTGCTTTGTTACACTCTGTTACAGCTCTCAGCAGCAGGCGGCAAGTTCCTTGACATCGTCCTCCACCCTGGTAGAGATCCTTGAAGCCATGAAGCACCCCTCGTAAGTGGCTTACCACACAGGGGCAGGAGGTCCGGGGGCCCCGGAGCCCTGTGCCGTGGTCATGTTTAGGAAGTATGCTTGGGCGGATTCATACCTGTCTCTGCTGCTCCACAGCCATGCGATTGGACTGTGGGCAAGTTGCTTGACTCTGTGAGCCTCTCTTACCTCTTTGTACAGTGGGATTAATTATTAATATTTCTTCTTTATTATTTTTCATTTTTTTCTTTTCTTTTGTACAGTGGAAATCGCTTTTAAAAAGTGATTTGCACCCAATTGTTAAAAGGAATAAATGAAGCAGTTAAATATCTGTAATGCCTCTATAAGATCAACTCGATTCTCCTCCCCTTCTCCTGGTCCTCCATACCACCTTCTCCTGTCCTGTCCCGAGGAGTTCTCTCCGTCCAGGACTTTCATATTCTAGAGAAATTGCTGTCTGGGGTCCTCCCTCGCAGTAGTAAGTGGTTTGATGGGAGTGCTTTCTTGTCTTTCTTCTCTGCTTGCTGCCGCTGGGCACATACGTGCGCGGCTCCCCACCCCGGAACCCAGGACAGGTGTCCAGCTGCTGTCTGAACAGAAGGGCCTCTCGCCGTGCTGCTTCATCAGCGCAGAGGTGGTACACTGGCTGATGAGCAACGTGGAGGGGGTCCAGACCCAAGCGATGGCCATTGACATCATGCAGGTGAGCTCGCAGGGCCAGCCCGCAGAACCCTCAGGCCCTGCCTTAGGTGTGGTCACCCAGGGCCGTGATGAGGTCCATCGTTCAGTATGAGGGTCTGTTCTGAAAAAGTAGGAGACGTATCTGCAAGTGATAAAAGGACGTATTTTGCTTTGAAATATGTTTTACCTGGACTTAAAAGCCTGACAGAATTTGTTGTCCGAACTGAAATGTTTCATATGGAATTTGTGCACCTTTGAGCCTCAGAGAGATTTTTCCTGTGGCCTCAGGTCCCTGCTATACCCTGATTAATGCCTGTTTTTCTAAGGCCAGAGTCAAGCTCTGTACCTGGGGCTTCTGGTGCCCTGCACTGCTCTGTGAGAGCTCTTACCATACCAGAATGAAGTGTATGTCTTTTTCTCTCTTGTCTCCTGCCTAGACGAGGGGGTTACCAACCCTCCCTGCCCTCTGGGGATCAAACCCAGAGCCTCTGCATGGTAAACAAGCGCTCTACCAATAAGCCAGATCCCCTGCTCAGAGGCTCCACTTCCTGTTGCCTCGGTCCCTATCACCGTTGCTTAGCGTGTCGCTTGGCATGTGGTGGACACTTAGCAGCTCTTTGCTGAGTTTAATTCCACTCTTCAGAACTGGAATTCAGCATGAGAGCAGAGGGATGAGCGAGAGTCACAGTGACTGAGGCAGTTCATGGCATCCTATTAATTCTGGGACCTTGTCAGAAGTCAGTAGCTTGTTGATCAACTAGGTTGTTATCAATGAAATGTGAAATCAATAACTAGTTTAAATAGGTATTCTCTCAGTGTGCTGTTTTGCACAGCCTTTCCCTGGTCATTTTACTTACTCCTGAGAATAATATTTTCTTGTTCCTACAATGAAGTGGTACTAAAGCAGTTAAAATGAAATGAGCTGGAAGTATACATATCAGCATAGGAAAATGTCAGAAGCACGATATGGTTGAACAGTTTATAAAATGATACAGTATTATACCTTTTATTTAACATTTAAAATCCATAAGCATACCTAACTCTCATGCCTATATATGTCTATATAATGACATTTTTCAAAAAACATATTTGAGGCCCAGAGATTTAGCTCAGTGGTTCCAGCACCTGCCAAACAAGTGCAAGGTCCCTGGTTCTATTCCTGGTAACCACATACAACAATACTGGGCGTGGTGACTCATGCTCACTAGCAATCAGTACTACAAAGCACAATACTGGGCTCATGCCTGTAATCCCAGCACTCAGGAGGCAGAGGCAGGAGGATTGCTGTGAATTTGAGGCTTGCCTGGCCAATATAGTGAGCTCATGGCCAGTGTGAACTATAAAGCGAGACCCTGTGTCAAAAAAAATTAAGAGGGCCGGAGGGTTAGCTCAGTGGTTCCGGCGCCTGCCTTGCAAGTGCAAGGACCTGAGTTCGATCCCCGGTTACCACATATAATGCTGGGCGTGGTGGCTCACGCCTGTAATCCCAGCACTCGGGAGACAGAGACAGGAGGATTGCTGAGTTCGTGGCGGCTTGCCTGGGCACCATGGTGAGCTCAGGGCCAGCCTGAAC